>JARHVA010001883.1:2997500-3003321 GCA_037957365.1 Torreya grandis | reverse complement strand
GATAGTTTTTAGTACATATAAGAAATTACTCAACAAATAGAGAGGAGGAACATGTAGTTTTTTTTTTACTTTTCAATATGTGTTGGAGACGATTAAATAAATTTTGATTTCAAGTTTATATATTGAGCCTGTGACCAGAGCCCTGTCTGTGCCAGTCTACTTTTTTTCAATGTAAATTAATTGCGGAACCAGAGATCTCAAGCATGAAATATACATAAATTATTGTCATATAGATTGTCATTTAATTGCCCTCATTCCTTGGAATAATGTTTTCTAACTAGTCTTAACTCTGGTTTTAATTAGCTTGACCTTTTAAAAAGCCTCTTAAAATAGCTTAAGGGAAAAAAATTAAAAAAATAGTCATAATAAACAACAACATTAATGTACACTCTCTTCACTAACAAAACCTATCGTATTTAATTTCGATATTCACCTATTATAATCATAATTACTATCACCATAGTTTATTATAATAATTATTAAATTTAATAATAATTTAACAGTAACTATTATTTTTAAAATATTAAAAATAATATTTTTATAAAATATTTAATTATTATTATGAAAAAATTACCCTAGGAATAGATTGAATAAACATATCCACGGTAAGAGAAAACAAATAGCAAGCCATATCTAATTTTTTAATATAAACACGTCGTCTTCATAGAGAACTTTGTCCTTATACAGAAGTGCTTAAATCAGAGACTTAACCTAGAGGGAACTTGAAATAAAAATATCATTTATAATAGTCTTATACATACTATTCATTTTTACTTATTATTTATTTTTATAATTAAATGGTATATTTTAATATAAAAAGTATGTGTATGTTTTTATAGAGTAAAAAGACATCAACATATGTTTGATAAAGAGATAAATTGGTATGAAAGCACATTTCAAACAAAAAAATATATAAAGTTTAAAATTAGGCTAATAAACTCTAAGATAAATATAGCAAGTTTACAGGATAAAAAATAATTATAAAAAGTTAACATAATACTTGTTTAACCTTAAAATGATTTAGGAGGTTTGGTGTTAGCCCTAGATTTGATTAAAAGGATATATAGAAATAAAATTGCACAAAGGTGATAATTAGATTTATCATAGGTCAATTAGATATTAAATTCAAATAAAAGTATATTTTGAATTTATAAAATTAAGATAGTCCAAATATAGAAACTACAACTAAGTTATGCATGAAAATGACGAGGAAGTAATATACTTAACTAGTTCTAATACTAACATAATGTTGGATCTAGAATATGCTGGAAGAAGATTGAAAGATAATTTTGGAAAAGTCATCAAATTTTGGATTTGATGCTTTTGGAGCTCTAGACACTAACTTCAACTTAGGATAGTTGTGTTGACACTACTACATGGGTTTCATGCAAGTGTCATATACAAAATACATGTTGGAAAATGATGTGACCATGTGAATGCTTATGTGTTTGTCTTCATCTTCATTATGGTTGATTTAGTTTTGATTCATGGACTATTACTCTTTGTGAAATGGAAAAACCCTAGTTCTCCATTTTCATAGTGACTTTGAGAAATATGGGTTAGTGGGCACATAGTGTCAAGCTAACCCCAAAGACCCCACTATTAGTGGGCACTACATACATAACCAATAATCAATACGAGGGCCTCAGACTAATGTAGTTCTCCCCTACATGTTGGGTTATGTGTGAATCATATAATATATGAAAAGCAAGTACAATAGTCACCTAGCTTATAACTTGGTAAATCAGGGTAGGCTACTCCTTTAGTAATTCAAACATGTGTATGTGATGTCCTTATGATCGATATAGAAATAGGAGAGAATAAGGAATATTTTCTCATGTGAATGCTTGATTGTCTTTTAGTAAGTTATCTTATGACTAGGCAAGAAGTTTTTAGGTGAGGAATGAATGAGGGTTGATCTTGTATTTATATCAAGCCCTTTGGAGTAATAACTCACATTAAATTACTTGTACCAACTATTAGGGTAATTTTAATTTGAAAATTATATGAATTTAGGGCATTAGACATTTAGTTGAGACAAGACACTGGCATCAAAGCTAATGTCTGACCTGAACATTAGTGTCTAGGGAACATGATAATAGGTATAGGCTCAGAACTTGTAGAAATGGAAGATAAATACATTTTAATCATTCTAGGCAAGATAGAATTGATTTTTCATCAACATAAGAATAGTCACACTAATATATAGGCCAAGAGGTATAAGATATAGAAGATGTAAGACGTATAGAAGCAAAGATGTTGCATGGATTTTTTTATCTCTAAGGGGTCTAAAAATAATAAATCCACTTCCATGCCCACTAGGCTCACATATAGAAACAAAAATGTGTTTGAGTGACTCAATTTGGTTGAATAATTGTATTTGAGAGTAGAGATATCCATATGTAATAATATATCCCCAATAAGAAGACCCTAATAAATAATGCACTACATATATTTTATCTTTTTGGTTTAACCACTACAACACAAAAAATGTCAAATATTCTACTCAAAGTGAAGGAGATTTATTAATATTCAATTATATGTTGAGTAGATTATAAGGAACTATTCTCATAGAAAGCCATTAATACCTCAGTCAATGTTTGTAACAAAGCATAAGATTTAAAACATTCCAATTCCATGATTTGATCCATCTAAACCTCAACAATGGATTGAAAGTCTTGATTATCAAGCCCGTCCTTAGATTTAATCAGATGACAAAGTGTCCATGACTTGAAACTATTTTTAAAAATATACACAATAGTGTTAATTAATTATCTAAAGAGTTTAATGGAATTAACCTAAAGTGTTTTAGCCAAAGTGTTACTAATTTTATGAATAATGTTTTAGGTCAAAGACATTACACTAATTTTAAAAATTAAGGGGCACAAATCAAATCTAAACTACATATAATAGGAAAAAACATTAAAATTATATAAATTGACTTTCATTAAATGTTTAAAACATGACAATTAGGGTTCTTAGATAAATTTATATATCTTAAATTATGTGGGAATCAACAAATGTTGAAAGTATGATGAAACATATTATCAAAGTAGACTTGAATAAAATCTAAAAAACTAGCGAAACTTAGAGGAGTGCAACAAAAAACCAATATCAAATTTTTTTATACTAGTCATGGCCAATATTTCCAAGCTAATCCTAGAATGCAATGGTTTGATCTTGTTCATAGAGTTTGAACTAGAGAAGCTGATAACATATTATATTGAAACTTTAAAAATGCCTTTGTCTCTATAAGTTGATTAGTAACATGGTTTATATTGTTGAGTTAAGTTGTATATCTTCCATAATTTATTCACCTTTATCTCAAACCATAATAGTCTCGAAGAGACCTTGCAAGATCATTATAAAAAATTGATTGTTATGTTCTTAAATAGTCTAGAAATCAAATAATTATGCAACATATCAATTAGTCCAATGCAATATGAATATCTACACCCTTATCATAATTAATGAGATGCAAGAAACTAGTCTATTATATATTCTATTTCACAACTTCAATTCATATTTTGGTAAAAGGTGCTCTTCCATAACTATGCATTTATTATTTTACACTTCAATAGATGACTTATCAATAAAACTATAACATGTTCTCTTTATAAATCCTTTATCTAAATGCATCAATGCACTTATGTACTAATATATTTTTTGAGTTCAAATTAAGACCTTATAAGCCCAAAAGATGGCAAATAATTTTTATAAAGAAAGCTAGAAATTATGAATAAATTAATGATAAAAGAGATTAAAATGGTGATGGAAATGTTGATGGTGATGGCGATGGAGACTATGATGGTGTATATATCAATGGTTGGATCAAAACTTTAAAACCTAATCTTAGGGAGTTCCAATAGTGTTTTGTTACAAAAGTAGGTCATGAAGAAAAACCTTAAAATGTTGTGTCAAGTGGTGTGGATCTAGAATTTGCTGACAAGAATGAAAATATCAAAAATGGACAAGGGATTGGTGGTGGGTTAAGGTCGGGTGGTAGTGTGTCATTTAATGTTAAAGTTATAAATAACTTGGTTATTTATAAATGTCAAAATGCTTTCAATATATTTATATACTAGGGTCACTTCTATAAAAATATTGTCATCTAATAAAAACCTAATCCTTCATTGTAGGTGCTACTTAGGTGTATCATCACAAACCTTGAGGTAAGCAAGAGTGGTGTGGTGGAGGATGTGCCCATTTATTATCTAGTGGTGAGGTTAGAATTTAATGGGATAGCTCAACTTAATTTTCAACCAATTTATTTGGGGATGTCCCATCAGTTTTATCTATTATTTCCTCTTTTTTAGAGGTCAAGATGTAGTTATTATAGCCATTGATAAAGATTTTGGATGCAAAACCATTATCTACAGATGTATGCATAAATTACCCTCTTATGAGGATATTTATCACTAGTCAAAATTAGTCTTGTATGATTCTATATAAGTCTCCCTTTCATTACCACCTAACGGTTTTTTCCTAGTCTTTTTTCAAACTATGGATGAGTAGGATTTTATGTGGGATAATGAACACTAGTTTATTGAGAAACTTGGTGTGTTTATGTGACCTTGGGCTCTCATATTTGACCTAGTAGATACTATGTTCTTGAAGGTTTGAATCTGGGGTGAGATTATACACCCTTATTTTAGCCTTGAGAGACCTAGCAAATAGTAGATGGTTAAGAAGATAGGGATTTTGTTATAACTAATGAAGATTTGGGTATTAAGAAGAGTTTCACAAGGGTTTATGTAAGGTCATATTTCTAAAAACCCTTCAATCACTCTATCAATATCCTATCATCCCTTGGTTCTTGGCCATAATTTATCACCTACTTAAGGTTACTTTTCAGATGTTTCAAATGTTACCAGATTGGACATAAAGTAGCATATTGTCCAAATACACTTATAATATGATCTAGCTCCCTCTTAATAAATTCGAGGAAAATATTGGTTTCTATAATTTAAATCTTGTGAATAACCTTTATAAATGTGATGCCTCTTGTATCCATTCCCTATGGCATGGAAAATATACTATTTTTAGATTTTTGGACTTGATCAAGGATTCATCAGTGAATTATGGTTCCTATTCACCAACAATTGGAAAGAATCCTCTTTTGGTATAAAATTTGGTTATTGATATTATATTTTCTACACTAGTAAAGGATTTGGAATATTATTTTTTTGATTCCCTGTATGTTAAGGGCCTCTTTTAGTGGAATTTGGTCACCAAAGCTCAACATGTGTTTCAATAGATAAATGATATGTATATTCCACATTTCAACAAGAAATGGACATTGGATATCCATAGTTTACAAGGGTTTTCCTCTTTGAATAGGTCGTCTTTAGGTAGTATAAGAGGGACATCAAAAATTCTAAGATAGGATGTTATTCTTTACAAGGAAGAAGGCTCCTTGTAATTAGGTGGTCAAGAAGAGGTTGATGCCTCTTTTAGAATGACATAAAAGAGTAATTATGGTCTAGAGAGGTGTTGTCTCTTACTCAACATAACTATTTTCTCTTAAAATGGAATTATGGTAAGTTAAACATCAAGGGCATAAAATTTGTTGCAGAATGTCTACAATTGGCTACTCTAAACTCCATTGATGATGTTATCCTTCTTTCAATTAAGGTAAGGATAATTCTTGTTGGTCAATATTGAGATTCCATGTAGATGGGAGGTTATCCTTTCATTGGTTGGGTTATCAACATGTGTATCTCCTATGTTCATCCTTGTTTCTTTTTCTATGATCCCTTCTCTTTTGTTGGCATTATGTGTGGTTTTTATTGGTCATGTTGGGTACTATGTTCAGGGTTGT
>JARHVA010001883.1:2935000-2992500 GCA_037957365.1 Torreya grandis | reverse complement strand
AACTCTATTTGAGCTCTCGTTTACACCAAAAAGACCATATCAAAAAGTTTAATTCAGTCATAAATCACTCTATCTATTTATAGATGTTTTTATAGCTTTTTGTAGTTTTGTGTGACTATTTGAGGGTTACAAAAATGAATTCTAATATTTGTTTAGGTTGTTTTCATTTTTATAAATAATGTACTTTTGTAACCAGACATGAACTTACATTTAAATTCATTCATTAGGCTAATTTTAGTATTTAAAATATATGTGGATATATATAGGCCCATCTGAGCTTGTATATGAAAATTTTCAAAATAGAGGTTGAAAAAACCACTAGAAGATGAATGTTTATAAAAATAGCAATTTTTTTAAAAAAAACATTCATCAGTTAGTTTTAAGTATTTATGTAGCCTTAGATTTAGTTATGTTTTTTAAATATAAATGTAAACTCTAATTTTGATTTGAGATTTATTTTTATGTCTCTTATGTTAATATTCATTTAATGAGAATCAAATAGAAGTTCACTTTCATGAAAATTATATGTTTATACCTATGGATATTTTCATTTTCTAGTCTTGGTTCAATCATCTAGTATCAGTATAGGCACAAATTTTGGAGGTTATATATTTTTGAATTTAAGTTTTAATATTTATATAGAATATTATGTGATTCAGTGGTAGATTTAAGAGATGTTGAGAGGACAAGGACAAAGATGAAGAGGAATTACATAGATGAACAAGACTATGTAAGAGCTATAGAGGTAAGTAGAACAATTAACTACAATTATCAAAAATCCAAGACCAAGAAGAGTAGAAGCTAAACCAAAGGAATGCATAGATCATGAAGATGAAATTCATAAATAATAAAAACAAAATGAACAACCACCATCAATGGAATAAAGTATGGTCTGATATTTAGAGGGAAGGAATGTCAGAATCAAGGTAGACATTCCAAATTATGGAGGTAGTTTAAAATAAGAGGAGTTGATAGATTGGATGAACAATATGGATAAGTTTTTTGAATTTGAAACTATGAGAGATGACAAGAAATCAAAATTATCATGCATGAAATTTAAGGTTCATGCAATAATTTGAAATGACCACCTATAGAAAAATAAATAGAGAAAATGTAAAGAGATAATCAACACATGGGAAAATATGGAGAAGAAGGTGAGAGAGAAATTTATTCCTATGGATTATACACAAACTCTATAAATAAGTTCCATAATATAAGGAAAAAATATCAAAGTATATAAGATTATATATACGAGTTTTACAATTTTTCCATATATGTCGATTACGATGAAATAGAAAAACATATGGATGTAAATGGTTTGAAGCTTTCTATTTAATATTAGTTGAGCATGCATTGAATAATTTTCAAGGAGGTGGCTTATCAATTAGTTTTGAATTCAAAAGTAAAATAAAATAGAAATACTTTTAAAAGATCAACTGGACAAATAAGAGGAAAATCCCATCCAATAAGGGGATGAGGTGGATTCAATACCATTAGAGGTGGGTTTAATCTGACTAGAAGGGAATAATCACATGGTACAGGAAATAAATAAGATAGTATACAAGGGTTTAGATACCAATAAAAAGGAAGAGCATTTTAGAGAAGATGAGGCTATGGTGGTTCTAAAGGATGGTTTTCAAATTAATGCAAGTTCTATGTTTGTTTCATATGATGTAGAAGGACACTAAACATTTGAGTGTATACACTATCATGAGAAAAAAGATAGACAATCAGATCACCCAAGAGTGAATTTAGTTGAGGCTAAGGTAGAAAATAAAAATATTGAAGCTACAACAACATATATTGCATAAAATGTTATGATAAGGATAACAATGATTTCTCTAAGGAAAGAACATGTGAAAAATAAGGAAGGTAGTGATGCATGGATGTGATCAAATTTTTTTAGAATAAGGTGCACTTTAGGAGGTAAATTATATAAAATAATTATAGATGGTGCTATTTTTGAAAATATGGTTTCTAAAAAAATGGTAGATAAACTAGGTTTTTTAATGTGAAAAGCATCATTGTCCTTATTGGATTTCATGGTTTAAGAAAGGGAATGAATTTATAGCAGATAAAAGGTGCTTAATCAAGTTTTATATAGGAAAGACTTACAAGGATGAAATATGGTATTATGTTATACCAATGGATACATGCCATTTATTGTTGGGAAGGCCATGACAATATAAAAAAATAATTAATTCATGATGGATCAAAGAATACATATACTTTTTGTAAACATGGTACAAAGATAGACTTACAACCTCTTAAAGAATAAGAGAATGTATAAATAATGATGTTTAAAAAACAATTAATCAAGGAATTTAAGATGATAAGGTGCTATTATGCATTAATAGCAAAGAATGAAGACTGAGAAGTGGTGCATTTACCAATATAAGCAACAAAATTATTGAATGAATATGTGAAAGTTATACCTTATGAGCTACCCTATGGTTTACCACCAAATAAATACATTAAACATCATATGATTTGATTATAATATCATTTCTATCTATTCAATCAACTTATAGTATAATTCTAATAGAACATGAATAATTGAATAAACATGTTATTGAACTGATAAGAAAGAGGGTAGTGAGGGAGAGCATGAGTCCATGTGCAACACTAGAATTTTTAACTTTAAATAAATATGGAGGGTGGAGAATGTGTGTGGATAGTATAAAAATCAATAAAGTTACCTTCAAATATAGATTTCTTATACCTTGTTTAGATGATATGGTGGATGTGCTTACAAGCTCAAAGTACTTTACCAAGAATGATCTATGGAGTGGTTATTATCAAATTCAAATAAATTAAGGAGAATAATTTAAAATAACATTCAATACTAGGGATGGCTTATACAAGTGGATGGTGATGTCATTGGGTTATCTAATGTGCTAAGCACAATTATGAGGGTGATGAACATAATGCTACGAGATTACATTAGTAATTTTTTGGTGGTTTATTTTGATGAAATTTTTATATTTAGTAAGGATAAATAAGATCATTTATGATATTTGAAAATGATATTATAATTGATAATAAATGAGAATATCTATGCAAATATGTAGAAGTGTAGGTTTGTACAGAATAATTTAGTATTGTTTAGGTTTGTAGTATTAACATATGGTGTAAGGATGGATGAAAAAAGGTAAAGGCAATTGTTAAGTGGACTATTTAAAAGATAATCATAGAGGTAACAATTTTCCATGGTTTATCAACTTTTTTATATAAAGTTTATTAATAATTTTAGTAGTATTATTGCACCAATAACAAATTGTATGTGAAGAAAAACATTTGTGTGGATAAGGGAAACAAAAAAATATTTTGAGTTGTTGAAGAATAATATTAAATAAAAACCTATTCTTGAATTACCATATTTTAACAAAATGTTTGAAGTGGATTGTGATGCTTTACATATAGAAATAGATGCTATGTTGAGTTAACAAGGAAGGCCAATATCATATTTCAGTGATAAATTGAATGAGGTAATAAATAAATATTCTACATATGATGTTGAATTTTTATGCCGTTGACAATCATTAAAACATTAGAGGAAATACTTGGTGCCTAAGTATTTTATCCTATTTATAAATTATGATGCTTTAAACTATGTGAACGCTTAAAATAAATCAAATAGTAAAATTTCAATATGGGTGTCTTTCTTACAGGGGTATAATAACGTGTTGAAGCATGAATAAAGAAAGTGGAATTAGATAGTTAATTCTTTGAGCAAGAGAGCGGTGTTATTAAATACTATTGTGAGTGAAGTTGTTGGTTTTGAAGTTATATAATTATATGATACTAGTCTAGATTTTGTAAGATAGTTGAGCAATGCAAGAATCCATTAGTAGGTGAGATAGGTACTATTCAAGATAATTTCCTTATATAGTATGTTTATCTCTTTAAGGAAAATTAATTATGTATTATATTTGGGTCTCTATGGGACAATATTATAAGAGAATTACATAGTGGAAGTTTGTTTGGACATTTTGGTAAGTCTGAGACAATAAATTTAGTTTAGGAAAAGTATTTTTAGATAAATATAAAGAGAGATGTTGTCATGTATGTTTCAAGATGAATAATTTATCAAGTGTCTAAAGTTTATGCACAAAATATAGGTTTATACATGCCATTACCTATTCTAAGAGGACAATGAATAGATTTGAGTATAGATTTTTTGTTGGGATTAACAAACACAGAGAGAGATAATGACTTAATTTGTGTTGTTGTAGATAGGTTTTATAATATGGCTCATTGCATTACATGTAATAAAACTAATAATGTCAATATATTTACAAAATGTTTTTTAATGATGTTGTGAAATTGTATGAAAATCTAAAAACCATTTAATCAGATAAGGATACAAAATTTCTAAGTCATTTTTATAGGAATTTATGGAAGAATATGGGAGATAAGTTAAAATTAAATAGTGCATACCACTGACAAACAAATGAATAGATCAAATAATCAATAGGATCTTAGGAAATTTATTGACATGCACAGTTGGTGAGAAGCCCAAATAATGGGACTTGGATTTAACATAGGCTAAGTTTACATATAATAGTTCATTGAATATATAAATATGAAAATTATCATTTCAAATTGTTTATGGGAGAAAGCCTATGGGTGTTTTAAATTTGGTATAGTTACTAATTGCATAATGAGGTAGTGATGATGCATAAGCTTTTACATATCATATATAGTAGTTCCAATAAGAAGTCAAAGGAAAGTTGGAAGAAAACAATAAGAAGTATTATATTTTACTATATGTTAGAATAGTATTGATGATATTTAAATAAATATATTTAGTGATTTTATACATGAGGAAATTAATATTTTCATGAGGCACATACAACAAGTCAAAGTATGAGAAAATTGGTCCATGTAGAATTGTAAAGAAAATCAATGACAATGCTTATGAGGTGATTTTAACATTAAAAAACTATATCTATTTAGTATTTAATGTTTCATATTTATTTCATTTCCATGTATAATATTGTGAAGAGGATAAAGATATGAATTATAACAGCTACAATATGTACCAAACATGAAAAAAGAAAATATAGTGTGGGTTCTATATAAGAAGATCATGAACATAAGGCAAGCAAGTTATAACATGTATTTGGTAAAATGAGAAGGATTATAATAGGAATAAAACACTTGGATTCATAATGGAAGAATAATAATATTGAAAAGACTAAATTATAGGAGTATAATTAGAGAAACTCATATAAGCTAAGATGTTTTCAATCAGAGGAGAATGATGTGGAGTCCAAACTTATAGAAGCCATAAATTTTGATGTGTAACTCCATTTGAGCTCTCTTTTGTGCTAAAACAACCTTATATAAAATCTAAATTCATCCACAAATAGATATATCCATTTTTTGATGTTTTTCAAAACTTTGCAGATGCCATACATGACCATTTTAAGGTCTAAAAATACATTTTAGTATTTTTTTCAAGATTTTTCTATTTTTGGAAAAGTGACCTTTTTTAACCATACATGAACTTTATTTCAAATTCATTTATTAGGTTAATTTTAGTGTTTATAATATTTGTGGATTTTTTTAGGCCCATTTGAACTTACATGCGATACTTTTAAAAATAGTGGTTGAAAAAATCATTAGAAGATGAAAGTTACTAAAAATAATAATTTTCTAAAAAATACATGAGTTAATTAGTTTTAGTTATTTTAGGTAGATGTAAACTTAATTATATTTTTTAATTATGCGTGTGAACTCTGATTTTGATTATAGCTTTATTTTAAAGCCTCTTATGTAAATATTCATCAATAAAAATTAGCAAATAAATTTATTTTCATGTAAATTCTATGTTTATGCCTATGAATATTTTTCTTTTCTAGTCTTAGTTCAATAAAAAATAGTATCATAAATTCATGAAAATATATTCATTTTTAGGTTCACTTATACCATTACCATTTAACGACATTCTATTATAATTTACAATTAAAAAAACAATTTTTAGACAAACACTATCCACCAATTCATTTTTCATTTTCAAGAAAGATCTATCAGTAATAAAATAGATGTTAATACATTCAATATGTTCATGACTAATCCAAAAACTCTTCTTAATTGGATTCTAGTGTTTAATCAATTTTGGTGGCATAATAGGAGATCAATCATTAAACACATAAACCATACACATTATATGTGGTTTATAAAATATTTAAAATAGATTAATTCAAGGTTTGAAATAATACAACAAATTTAATGATACTACATCATAAATAAAAGAATAGAAAAAAAACTATAAAAATCAGATAAATTGAGATTTATACCCATAAAAATATTTACAAATATGAAATAATATATTAATCCTACTTATTTTTTTAAAACTAAACAAGTAAAGATGAAAATAAGGTGTATAATTAGGAGATATAGAGATAGTTGTCAAAGTCTAGTAATAGAATTAGAAGTTTCTTGGTAAAATATTGATAACTCATAAAATTTGTGATAAATGAAGGACTTTATCCATATTATTATGTACAATATAACAATAGTATGGATCTAGGAAGCCTTAGATAGGTGAAAATATTTTTTAAAAATATGTTCCTTAGATTTAGGTTAAAAAATATTGTTTATTTTTTTTAAAAAATTTGTTTTGATAAATATAAAAATATAATTCTTTTCATTTACCTAATTTGGTACTTGATAATGGTGAGGAAAATAATGTATTTTGGATCATTTAATGTAAAAGGGAGTGTAAGAGCTTCCTTAAATTGTAGCATTTATAATTGGAATTTTTTTTTAAAAAGATGAGTTTAACAAATTTAATATGAAAAATAATGTTACAATTTAATTGTAACATTTATATAGGGTTGAGCAAATGTGAAATAATATGTCAATCTTAGTTATTTTTTTTAAAATTTAAAAATTTAAAGGTTAAATGACGGTTTGGAGATCAAGGTATAGTTGTCAATGTCTAATAGAAATATTAAAAGTTTCTCTGTAAGATAAAGAGAAACCATTATCATTATGTTTATGGTTTTTTGTGCTTTAACATAGTATGGATTTTAGAAGCCTTAGATAGGTTTAAATATTTTTAAAAAATATTTTCTTTAGATTTAGGTTACAAAAACTATAATTAATTTTTTTCAACTTTGTTTTGATCATTATAAAAATTTAATTCTTCTCAAATACTTAATTTTGTAGCCAATCTTGACAATGGTAAGGAAAGCTATGTGTTTTAAAGCTTTCATTACAAAAGGGGGTGTAAGAGTTTCCTTAATCCATTTAATGGTGTATAATATTACAAACATAAGTCTAATAATTATAGTAATAAATAAAAATTTGAGTGCAATACAATGTGTTGTTAATATGAGCTCTAACATTCTAATAAATTCTCTTTAAATATGTACCTTATTTCTCTATAATATTTATAAATACATAATATTTTATTTTGAAAAATAAATGAAATATATTTTTATAAATAATCTTTATACATGTAAATGTAATAAAGCAACCATATCTTTTTCAATAACTTAAATCTAATGTAAAACCTTGTTAACCTGAAAATTAACATTAATATTTAAAAAAAAAACAAGATAAAAATAAAAAAATACAGAGGTACTTTAATGGGTTGGGAATACACTCCCCCAAAAACATATTGAGTTTTATCGTAGGGGGACCGCTAGAGGACTTTGCACTGAGGAGGAGAAATGAAGAAGAGATAAAAAGAGGATGACAGACAGACAAGATGATAAATAGTAAAACTTTTAATCAACACCTAATTTAAATCAGTATCTAAAACTATAGATATACCTTTAAATTGTACACATAATAAACATTAACAATCATATTTAAGTACTTATACATAATAAAATTATGCTATTTTTACAACCCATATATGGATATGGCCACTTTTAGGTGTCTATTAAAAACTAGACAGATATAGTCCATTTAATTTCCAAAATTCATTTGCCTCGTCTCCATGTGTTGACTCATTATTATCTCCTATCAAATACTTCAACCATCAGTTTATAAAGAAATGTAGTTGTGGATTTGGTAGTGATTTTAAAATATTATGTGCAGCCTCCTCCACTATGTTTACTCTTTGTTGCTAATATTTTTTTATACAGTAGTGGATAATATATATTAGCTAATTGGCATATATTTTTTCTTGTGTTAATGAAGGATATGGTGTTATTTCTCCGGTCACTACAAGTTGCTGTGGAAGCCACTTGTAGGGAGTGGATGACGAAGGGATGTGAGAAAATGATTATGCAATTATACACTATTCTTTTCTCTTCGCATGGATAACGTTTTTGGACCAATATGTCCACTAAGGTCTAAACAAATAAATACTTCCTGAATGTTCTTCCCACACCACAAAAGCCACAAAATATTGGCTTAGGATTTCCATCAAGAATAAAGTTTCAAACACATTGGCTCCACACGTACTTCTTTAATTATATTCAATGTACAATATTATACCTATGAAACAGACCATTTTTTTTTTTGGGTTTTCTAAATCTTAATTTTCATTATAAATATAACTTAAAGAACCATTCTTTCTTAATGTGTTACAAGAAATAATCGGAATGAGAAATAATAGTTCTCTTTCAAGTACAGGCATGACCCGTTCGCTATGGAGATCACATGTTCCATATCTGATGGGTGGGATGGGTGTCATGCTTGTTCTCATTCTCTTTGCTTTGTTTCTCTTGTCATGCTACCAATGGATGGATTCTATCGAGAGTGAGTCAAGAAATAAGGATGGCTGCAGTGAGAAGAATAATATAGATAAGAAGCATATGAAAGGTCATGGTTGTGACGAGATGGAGGAGAGAGTAATTATGATTATGGTGGGGGATGACAACCACACTTTTATTTCTAAGCCTACCTCTGTGGCAGAACTTGTTATTTAGAAAATATTTAATGATCTTCCACAGTCTGAGGGTTACAACATGTAGCTCTTCCCAGATGAGAAATTACTCAACAAATAGAGAAATGGAACTGGTAGTTTTTTATTGTTTGTTAAATATGTGTAGGAGATGATTAAATAAATATTGATTTGAAGTTTATAAATTGAACCTGTGACCAGAGTCCTAACTGTAGCAGTCTACTACTTTTTCATTATAAATTAATTCTTGAACATGAACCCTCGAGCGTGAGCTATTCATACTTTTAGCGTCACAGATGGTTTTTAAATTTTCTTGTTTCCTGGAATATTTTTTCTGACTATTATAGTGGCTTGACTGTTAAGACTCTTACATTAGTGGGAGTGATCAATTATTGAAGAGAGTTCAATAATTGTAATAACATGTGTATGAAAGGATTAATATTAAAATAAAAAGGGATTAATTTTTATTATAAAATTATTATATTGTAATATATCTTATATTTTATAATAATTTTTAAGATCTATCATAATATTTTACGTGTTATTCAATAATTCATTTTTTATTTATAAATATTAACCTTTTTAAATAATAATAATTATTATAATTTAAAATTAAATTTTGTTTTTAAATAAAAAACATCTATTAAATTACAATGTATAACTATTAATTCCTTAAAAAAGTAAAAAATATTTATCATAATGAATAACTTATATAATTATATACAAACTTTTCATAACATACCGTGTTATAATTAATTATAATCAACATTTATTATAGTCATAATTAAGTTTCACCAAAACCTATTAAATTTAATAATAATTAAATAGCAATTATGGTTCGATTCAAACATCAAATTTTTAAACCAATCAAAAATAATATAAGAGGTGACAAAGCACAAGCATTTTGAACCAAATGTTATGTCTAATGTTATGATATAAACACTTCATCTCCATACATAGCTTTGTCTTCATATGAAATTAAATAATATTTTAAAATAATATTCTATATAGTATGTACTTTATATTTATTTTTAAATGAGAAATATCCATATATCTTTCTAAAGATTAAAAAACAAACACATGCTCTAATAAAAAAAAGTAAAGAAATTGTTATGAAAGTTCACTCCAAACAAAAAATATATTCATTGTTAAATTAAGTTAATAAAATACAAGATAAATGTAGTTAAGTTATGGACCATAAAAATATTTCAAGAAGTTAATATAATATTGAATTAATATGACAAAAATATATATAAATAGATGTACTTCATAAATGAGTAAAGCCCATAGTGCAATTAGGGTCACCAACGAAGGAGAAAGAAGTGTAAACTATTATGCTTGTTCCTTCAAACACAACCATAGGGGTCCAAAATATTGGGTATGGGATCCCATCCATATCTATCATCATTTTGATAATTTTTTTCTTCCTTAATCTGATATCGAGGAGAGGTAGCTAAATAAATGTAAGCTAATTTTCCATCCCAACCCCTTGGTCCTTACCCACTAGCTTGAGGGGACAACCACCCTCTATGCCATCTAAAAGGCGAGTTCATACAATGACACATTGGAGTAAAAACAAATAAACAATATGTGTGATCTACTTCATCCTCTTCTTCAAGTTCATCATCCTTGGTATCTCTCTCTAAAATCATGGTTAGGAGAGTCAAGAGGCACTATGTCAATAGTACAAGGAAACTTTCCTCAATGGATAATAATCATATGGAGATGATCTACCTCCAAAGCCAATTTATATACATTAATTTTATGTGCATTATTACATTAGGTATAAAATCAGTTTGTTTAGAAATAGAAAACAAAATCTAAATGCTCATAATTAAACACTACATAGTTTCTATCTTTTCAAAGTTCAATGAGCATCTCAACATGAAAATTGTATCAAATTATCTTCAAATTTGTAGAAAGTGTGGTAGAGTCTCCGAACAAAACAATTTTAAATTAAAATGGTTTAGGTTTGAAGGGTTTTAGAAATAGTAAATCCAAGCCCAACCCTTTTAGGCTCACACATAGAACCATAAAATGTGTTTGAGTAACCCAATTTGGTTAAGAGAATTGGACCTAAGACTAATTATACCCATATGCAACAATCTATCACCTATAGGAAGACCTTGATAAAGAATTCGCCATATAAATTTGGCCTTAATGGTTCAACCACTATAGCCTATAAAAGGACTAATATTCTTCTCAAAGCTTAGGAGGAGCTATTAATATTTCATTATTTGTTGACTAACTCCCAACGAATTATGGCTATAGATATCTATTAATACCTTAGTTGAGGTTTCTACCAAATCAAATAAATTAGAAACATTCCAATTAAAGTCTCAAACACACTATTAAGGGGTAGAATTGAGGCTAATTTTTGTATGGCATCATCATTTATTATCATTTTGACATCAACAATCGATTCCAAGTGTTGATTATCAAGACCATACTTGGATTTGAGTGCATCACAAGTTGTCCTTAACCTAAACCTTTCATCAAAAATATATGTAATTTAGTTTTAATTTATTTTTAAAATATTTTAAATGAATTTCCATAAAGTGTTTGGCCAAAAGTTTCCCATTTTGATTAAATGTTTTAGTTAAAGGACACTACACTAATAATCGAAAGTGAAGGGTGTACATCAAATTTAAAGGTAGAAAACATATATGAAATGTTCAAATAAAATTTAATTAAATTATTGAAACTTGAACATATGGATGCTTAGATAAATATCTCAATTTTGGCATACATGTCCACTATCAAAGGATAAGTAGGTTAAAATTTTTATAAAGAGGTAGTCTTGGAGCAAACCCCAAAAATTGGTGCAAATTAGAGAAGTGCAAAAAAAATTGTAGATACTAAATATGAATTATATAGCACCTCAATATTGTACACTTGTAATAAAAATTCATGGTTATACCATTCATCCTAAGACCTTCCCATTCTTGAAAATATTGCATCCACTATCTTTGTGTGACAAATTACTTATCTCTTAGTCCAACCATATTTTTTCTAATGACTAGGCCTTCTCTACTAGTTTTGGACCTATGCCTATTCTCTAGATTATTGATCAATTGCATCCCATCTAGATGCCTACATCAACATAAGTGTCCCTTTTCTAAGTTTCCAATGACCAAAATTCATCCAATTTTCAAGGTTAACATGTCCTTATGGTCGACCTAAGTGCTTTAGTGTGAGATATTTTCCCAAAGGATTGATATATATACAAAATGAATCCTCATTCATAACTCACATAGAAAATATTAGGAAATCATAAGGTAATATACCAAGAATCCATCAATCAAGAATTCAAGCAAGCAAACCTATTATATTCATCCATATATGGAATATCACTCATAGGAGTAGTATTTTAATAGGAATTCAAAGCATTCAAAGATTAGTTCATGAGCGATATTTTCCAAGTTACAAGATAGGTCACTACATGTCATTATTTATCACCCAGTGCACCCTTGTGAACACACAAGACAACATGTAAGGTAGAACTACAAAATTATAATTCCCTCTGTAGATAATACCCATTGATAAAAGTGTCATTGGGATAACCTGACATTATGAGCCCACTATACAACTTTTCCCACACTCACTCCAAAGATGAAGAGTTAGGGTTTGAACATTTCATGTATAATGATAACATGTGTGCATGATCTATATACACTATAAAAATAAGGTGACCAAAAATCTAGAAGGATCTAGTTTATCATATCCATAACTAGTTAGTACTCTATATAGGAAACTTGTGTCCAGATCAAACACCTACATCGATGTAACTATGTCGATGTGACTCAAGCATGTGAGGAAATAGAATTTAATATTCTAAGATTTGATGACTACTACAAGATTATAATCCATTCCACTTCCATCAAATTTCAGCACGGATATGCATGTGCATAGTAAAATAGCTAAGTACTCTTATTTCTAATTTATAGAAATATAAATCAATAACTATACTTTCTATTTTTTTCATATCTCCATATTTAGATTTAGAATATTGTTTATATGAGTTTTCAAACTAATTGCCTTACTATAGATCTATTTATCACCCTTGTACTTAATAATTTCTATATTCTTATCATATTTACTCTTTTATCATCAATTTAAGGTTAAACATTTGGTGAACCCAACCTCTATCTTGCCAAGCAACTCCTAGTGTGATATAGGGTTTTTATGATTTTTATAATCTCTCAATTTTTAAAAATTATTTTAAAAAACAAAATTTATTTTCCTAATATCATGTTTAATATATCTACAAATGAACTTCTTCTTCCTCCTAACCCTAAGGAGGGTTATATGTACCATCCCTCTAACTATGTCCATGTTATCACTCCCTTAATCGGTAAGGTATATGGTGTATATATGTTTGTTCAATCTAAATTACCTCAGATATGTGATTGTGAATTCCTAAAATATTGAATCATATTTATGAGCAAGTTAATAGAAGACTTGAAAAATAATTTTAGTTCTAAGATTACATCGTTAGAAAATCAAATTACATACATACCAAATCCAAAATATGATAGTGTTAGTCATGTGTTTGCATCTTCATCTAACAATATTATACCTAACAATTTTTCTTATCCAAATTAGAATTTAAAATACACTACATCCAAAACAAGTGATTTGAAAAGGGAAAAGAGGCTAATAAGTGTCCAAGTGAAATATTAATAAAAATGCTTTGAAATAAAGTGATTCAATTACCTCATCTACATCTTTAGACATTATTTATGAATTATATATCATCTCAGTCTTATACACTTGTAAAATGCATATCAGGGATGTAACTTTACCTTTTATACCTTTTCCAATACCAAAAGGATTTCATATACTCTCTTTTTTCCTCATTGCTTATCTCTTATTCATACCAATGTCATCGTGATGACCCAGACCTTCTATCTTTACTAAAATATTGTAAACCAACTTATCTTCAATCTCTCTAAGTTATAGACCTGCACCTATTTTCTAACTGCCTAGACACTTGTTTCCCAATTAGATACATACATCGATACAAGTGTCTTATTCCAACACAAGTGATTAGTTCCCTAAAGTCATTCAATTTACAAATGAAATGTATTCTTATGGTTGACTTAAGAGCTTTAATGTAATATATTTTCCAAATAGATTGGTATAAATAAAATATCAACCCTCATTCATTCCTCACCTAGTACAAAGTGAGCAACATCTTACCTACTCAAAAAGCAAACTATCATAAACATTCAATCAAGCACTCAAGTGAGAAAAAATTCCCTATTTTATCTTATTTACTTACCAATCATAAGGAAAACACATATATAGGTCTAAATTATTGAAAGAGCATCCCATGAACCATAATTTACATGTTACATGATATGTCACTCTATGTACTTATTTATCACATATTGTATGATACACAAACACAATCCAAAACATAGGGAAGAACTATGTAAGTCTGATGTAATCTTCAAAGTATTAGATATGTAGGTAGTGTTTATTGACAGAGGGATCTTTGGGTTAGCTTGACACCATATTCCCACTAACCTCTTTTCCTACACCCAATATGAAGATGAAAAATTAGGGTTTTGATATTTGACAAATAGTGATAGTCTATGACCCAGATCTTAATGCACTAGAGCAAACATGACATAAAACCTAGTAACCTCTAAGTGGTCACATCTAGCTTTAGAGTCTTCCATATTAGATGCCTACATCCAAATTATACATTAAGGTCGACACAACCATCTTAGGTTGATGTAAGTGTCCACGGATGTAAAACTATTATTTTTAGAATCATAAACTTGATCCAAAATCCATATCATGTCTACTTTATGCCTGTTTTAGATCCAAATCTATATTAGCATCATAACTAGTTAAGTGTATTTTATTTATTATATTATAATATCTAGCATAATTTTAATGTATGTCTTTATCATCTGAGCATAATAAATTCAATAACATTATCAATGGTCTATGCATAGTGTTATGATTAATAATGGTGAAATTGTTAATATTTTTACTATGACATCATTTATGCATCTAGGTTATAAAATTAATGATTTGCATCCTTCAACCAAGTTAGTTAGAGCATATATACATATAGACCCACACACACACACACACATATATACACATATATATATACATACATATATATACATATATATATATATATATATATATATATATATATATATATGTATATATATACATGTATATATATATATATATATATGTATATATATATATATATGTATATATATGTATATATATGTATATATGTATATATATATATATATATATATGTATATATATGTATATATGTATATATGTATGTATATATATATATGTATATATATGTATATATATATATATATATGTATGTATATATATATATATATGTATGTATATATATATATATATATATATATATATATATATATATATATATATATATATATATATGTATGTATATATGTATATATGTATATATATGTATATGTATATGTATATATACATAGGTATATGTATATATGTATGTGTGTGTGTGTGTGTGTGTGTGTGTGTGTGTGTGTGTGTGTGTGTGTGTGTGTGTGTGTGTGTGTATAAAGTGTGATTTAGGCATACACAAATATGTGATTTTATTTTATTTTGAGTTCTCTTGTGCGTGTTCTTGATTGATTTTTGAACTTGTATTATTTATATCTAAATGTTTTCATGATATTCATCATGTATCTAAGGACTTCATGCGATCACATTCTTTGTGCTTAAATGATACATCTACCTAGACATGTGGTCTCTATATCCCACATTATCCATTTTATTATTTACATGGATATATTATTATTTTCAGTTCAAGTAACTAACATTTACTAATTTCCCTCATGTGAAACATGATGGGAGGGGAATACTAGTGGGGGCATGCCATAGAGGCATGAAATCCACATTTCTTCACATATTCGGATTTAATAGGGGAATGATTTTAAAAATGTTTTTCAAACTTTTCTATGTTTAAGATTCCATGGGAGCATGTTTTTGAAATATTTTCTTCACACTTATTCAATATTCAATATACCCAAATTATGGTGGGGGAATGTATTGGAAATAATTCCCCCATATTGACACTTACACTAGTTCTTAGATTCATATTACAATGGGGCCATGTTTTGAAAACATGTTCTACACACTCACACTAGTTCTCCATTTTAGATTATAGTGAGGGCATGTTTTGTAAACATGTTCTCCCACTTATATATTTTCAAATTGGACACAATTCATAATTATATGATTTAGATACACATTTCTGGTAGAATTAAATACATTATTACCATTATTATACACAGGTTTATCATGCCATTTATTTAAAGTGTGTATGCTATGAAACATGTGTCTAATATTGTAAAATCAAATAAATTTTAGAATCAAAAAACTTTCAAGGATAATCATCACCCACTAGGTTAGAATTTTTTGGAATGTATTGAGTCAGTATATTGTAGTAGTTGTTTCACTTTTTTGTATGGTTGAGGTGATTCAGTCAATCTTACCAAGTCTATAGGTTGGAAATGATTATGTTATCTAGCCTCACTATATTTATAGTGTGATTTGATTTGGTTCATTCACATTCACTAAGTTATAAGTATGATTGGGTTACACAGTTGAGCTAATCTCAATTGTTGGGTGGCAACTCACATTTTTATTGAAGGTTGGGGGCATGTGTCCACCAATATATCTCTATCTCTTTAGATATATTCAAATTTTATTTTTTATATTTTTAAAAAATATTATTTTCAATGATTCATAATGATACACATTTCAAATCAAATTTCTAAAATGCAAGATGGTGCAATTGATACACAAGTGTACTCTTAAAGCTTGCTCTTTTTCAATTTTAAATACTTAAATTTCCAATTTTAGATTAAATTCACTAACTATATATTGAAACATTCTCTTCGTTGAAGGTAAATCATTAGAAAAGCACTCAAGTTGGACTCAAGTAAATATAAGGTGTGTTATACACACCCAATCACACATTATTTTTTCTTTAAACTAGAATTTTCATTACTATATAAAAGGGGTGAAATGTAGACACTATTTTTAAATTATATATCACCTCAATCTTGTACAATTGGAAAATACATATCATGTATGTAACTTTAGTTTATATAAATTTATCATTGTCAAAAGGCTTGCATACACTACATCTAGATACCTCATTGTTTATCTCTTAGTAGATAGAGACTAATGTCAATATGATGACCCAAGCATTCTATTTTTCCTAGAATTTTGTAAGCCTACTTATCTTCCATCTCTATATGTTTTGGACCTACACATATTTTTCAATGATGTAGACACTTGCATCCTAGTCAAATCCTTATGTTGATGCAAGTGTCCTATTCTGATGCAAGTGCCCATTTCCATAAAGTCATTCAATATGAAAATGAAATGTATTCCTATGGTCAGCATAAGTTATTTAATTAAATATATTCTCTGAATGGATTGGTACAATTACAAGTCAACCTCATTTTCTCCTCACCAAGTGTAAAACTAGAAACTTCTTACCTACTCACAAGGAAAAATATCAAAAACATTCAATCAAATACTCAAGTGAGAGAAACTTCCTTATTTTATCCTATTTTTATATCAGTCAGAGGGAAAATGCAACTATAGGTTTGATTTACTAAAGGAGCATCCCATGATCCACATTTTCTAAATTGTAAGCTACATCACTTTATGTACTTATTTATCACATATTACTTGATACACACATAATAAAATAAGTAGGGGAGAACTACACAAGTCTGAGGACCTACTAAAAGTACTAGATATGTAGGAAACACTCATTAACAAAGGGGTCTTTGTGTTATCTTGACATCATGTGCCCAATAACCAATTTTCCGACACCCACTACGAAGATGAAGAACTAGGATTTTGATATTTGACAAGGATCAACAGTATATAACCCAAATCTAAATGTACCAGAGTGAAGGTGACATAAAAGATAAAAGCATATAGGTGGTCACTTCTATTTTTAATATATATTCTATATTAGACACATACATCTAATTTAGATAATGGCATTGATGTAACCATCCTAGGTCAACGTAAGTGTCTACAGCTATCAAGATACAACATATGGAATCATGTGATTGATCTAGAATCCAAATCTGGTATAATTTTTTTCTCTTCCATTTCCATATATATATATATATATATATATATATATATATATATATATATATATATATATATATATATATAAACATTAAAAACATCTATTTATAGTGTATTCATTATCATTATAATATCTAGCATAGTTGTACTTTCTATCATTAACATCTTAGTATCATAAATTTAGTATAGGGTCTATCTGAGTTTCGCAAATAATTGGTCTACTCTAGAGGTAATTTACCATCCTTGTGTCCTAGGTGATCTCTACCCAATTAACCCTAGATTCCTCATTTCTACATTTTAGGGTTAAACAACATCTTATACAGAGATTAGAATACTATTGTGTATATCATAGAATGCATGGGTATTATCATAATCATATCATTGATACATCAATAAATAAAACCACTCATATTATGAGTACTTATTGAAAACCATTGTGTGTGTGTGTGTGTGTGTGTACTAAAAGATAATTAATAACACAAATAATTAAAAATGGAAAAATTAGAGAAAGATAAGATTCAAAGGCCACAAAAAGAGAAAGAACATAAAGTATAACTTACATATTTTCCTAGTGTGCAGGAAAATATACATGAGTCTTCTCTATCTCAAACTAAGATGAGACATTTTGACAATGATGAATAAACTTTAGAAAAATGAATTTTTAATAAGGAAACTACAATCTATATTGTAGTTGGTTTCTGATATATGGATGCTCAAAATGATATATCACAAGTTCAATAACAACCTAATAATCTTAATATTTCCTATACTACTAACATATGCCATAGAGTCTGGGCAAAGCATAGATCTCCAAAAAAGCAATGTGTACTTCTTTAATACTCCTAATGACCTTAGACAAAAAATCATTGACATCCTAGACTATGCTGAATTTGTTCTACCTGCTACCTATTTGGACCTTCCCCTCATGGTCAAAGAGGTATCTCTAGGTTTTTGGAATGGAATATTGGAAAGAACTCATAAGAAAATTCTTGGTTGGAAATGGAAACTTCTCAACAGTGTAGGCAAATTGCAACTTCTTCGGGCCTCTCTATAAGGGATTCGTACCTACTTCCTATCTATCTTTAAAATATCTACGTATTTTGCTGACAAATTGGAATAGATTCAAAGAAAATTTTTATGGATGAGACTAAAAGATAAATAGAGAATGTCTTTGGTCAGTTGGGAAAAAGTGTGTCTTCTGAAATCACATGGTGGCCTCAATATTAGATCCATCAAAAACATGAACAAAGCCCTTCTCTCTAAAATTAATTGGAACCTTATTCATAAAAATAACAATTGGGGGGAAATAATGTATGCCAAATATATGCATAGTACTGATGGTTTCAACTATCTTCAACAAGTAGGGTTACCCCAGGGATCTATGATATGGAATAAAATGCTAAAAAGTAGAATCCTTCTTAAGCAAGGAATTAGATGGAAATTGGGAAATCGCTGGCATATTAAATTATGGAATGATATTTGGGTAAAGGATAAGGCTCTTATCACACAGGGAAACTATGGAGAAATTGTTGGCATTGCTACTCGATTTTTTGGAGATAAAGTCAGCGATTACATGGATAATAAAAATGGCATAAGGAGCTGGAAAAATCTATTAGATTGTTGTGCTCATCGGCTTGAGCTCTTCCCTAGAGTTTTAGATATTTAATAGTTGATTTAGGGGATCAAAATCCCTCTCTTCTTGTGAGAAGATGAATAGTACTAGTGTCCAAATAAGAATGGATGGTTCTCTGTCAAGTCTGCTTATCAATAGCTGATTCCTTACGCTCAAAATAAAGAGATATTGAAAAAAAATTGGAACTATAAACTTATTCCAAAAATAAACATGTTTTAGTGGGCTGCTGCTCATAACAAAATCTTAACCCAAGATAACCTTTAGAAGAGAGGGTTTATCATGGTCAACAGGTGATATTTGTGTTGTTCAAAAGAGGAAATAGTTTCTGACCTTTTCATACACTATGATTTTGCTTGGTAACTTTGGGTCATAATCCTAAACAATTTTGGTATTGAGTGGGTCTGTAACTCTGACCTTAAGGAAGTCATTATCAGTTGGAATCCTACCTTTTCTCATCCCTAGCTCATGGAATTATGGAATCAAACTCTACCCTATTTGATTTGGATTTTATGAAAAGAGTGCAACCACATAATTTTTAGGGATACTACTAGAAATGCCTCTCAATGATTTAATTCTTTTCTTAAGACTCTTTTAGAAAGTGTCACCATTGCTCATATTTGTACTACAGAGAAACCCCTACCTGAAGAAGCAAAACAAATTGTGGCTAAATGGAAGGTACTAAATCATATTCTTGCTTATAATAATTCCAAAATTCTATAGAGACTTAATACTAAATGGAATCCCTTGAAGCCTAACTAGATGAAACTTAACATTGATGGGGCCTCCAAGTCTGATGGTAAAGCCAATGGGGGAGGGATTATAAGAAATTACAAAGGGTGGATGATTACTGTATGTGCTAGTGGAATAGGCTACCAGAGTAATAACTATGCTAAAATAATTGCTCTCTTATGGGGGATAAAATTGGCTATATCCCTAGGTATAAGGAATTTGAGTATCTAAGGGGACTCTAAAATGGTTATCGATGTAGTTAACAAAGCATCGAATGTGGGCATTAAGTTAAAAGATATCATTAGGGATATTCAATTTATTTTGTATAATCTTACAAGAGTTGATATTTCACATATTTATAGAGAGGTAAATAGTGTTGCTGATGCTTGTGCCAATCTCGGCCAACAATTTTCAAATTGGTGATCTTGGCACCAAATAGATCATATCCCTTTAAATATTAGGGATCTTATCCAAAAGGAAATGACTAGGATGAGTCAGATATATTGGAAGGATAGATCTATTAGTCGGTCCCTTTGGAGGGTGCCAATGTGGATCTCAAAGTTTAGGGCCTATTATACTCTTTTGATAATCATTTTTGATTTATTGTACCAATTTTTTAAGGTGAGCAAACTTCATTATGGAGATCACTTGAAAATGATGTTTAAGGATGGGAAGAGTAAATGTCATCTCTACATGATGCTCCAAATTATGTGTTATCACATTATCATTATGCATATTTGGGAGCAAGGGCTTGAAGCTACTTCAACTATGAAGGCAAAAATTGGGAATTCTCCTAGTTTGTTCGGTAAATCCAAAAAGGGGGCAATAGAATTTGAATAGAACTAGTCTCTTGCTGTGAGTTCAAAGACAACCTAGTGGTCTGGCACTATTGCAAAGAGGGTGGGATTAGCCCTTACCTAGAGAGGCTCAATGGGTTTGATGAAAACATGTCTCAACAATTCACGAGGTCTTAGCTAAAGTAGTGAGTCACTGTTGTAGGAATTAGCTATGATATTTCTAAAAAGGTGATAGTTATGGCTACAGACATGTCCATGCAAGGGTTGAAGCTACAATGTAAAACAAAAATCATGAACCTTTCCAGCCAGAAGCTATTTCTGGGAGAAGGCAAAGAACTTGCTCCTTACCAAGGAGGATTTGATTGAGCCAAATTGCCTGAGCCATGGGATGGATTGTGCTTCATCCTCATGAAGTATTTCATGTTGGAGGGACATTTCACCATGTTCTATAATGATCATCTCCCCATTTTAAATCATTTTAGGCATAATGCTCTCATCAGCTTTCCCTTTTATCTGCTCTCTTCCCTAAAACATTCTGTTCTTAAGGTGAGACCTAAATTGGCAAAAAAACCTGATATGAATCCTATCCCCCTCCATTAGGGCCTCATTTTCTATTTGTATAATTTCCACCATGCCCTTGAGCCATCCAAGACTATTAGAATTGATAGCAGAAAAATTTCTTCTAACTCTTTTGCTAGTCATGCTGCCGGAGAGCTCTGTCCTTCCCCTATCTCTACTAAAACTAAAGAAGTTTCCTTTTCTACTCCTAAGGAGACTCCCATAGACACCCCTGGCTCCTTTGTGAGTATGAAGGGCAAGAAGAGGAATTTTTATGCTAGTGAAGAGGGTATTGGGGAGACCACTATGGGGACCCCTAAAAATCCTTGTAGGACCACTGGGGGTCAAGGTAGTAAATCCCATCTATCCACTAAGGTTAGTAAGGAGGGCCTCTCCTCTAGAGTTTGACGGTCGGGGTGGATTGCTAGCAAACCCACTCCTAAGGCCAGGATTATTGACTAATTAGAGAGTGACTTGGAAGAAGCCACCCAGGAGGAGGAGAACAAGGAATTGGAAGTTCAAGAAATCTCTGAGGATACTGAAGGCAAGTAGGAGATAATAAAATTTGAGGCTACTGTAGAGGATGCTGCTAACATTACAAAAAATGCTGACAAAGAGGGAATGATGTATGTGGAGGAAGCTGATGAGGAAACCAAAATTGATATTGGTTTAAAATCAAAAATTTCTACCCTGAAGGGTCACATCCAAAAACTAGAGTAGAACTTTACCACTGGGCTCCAGAATTCTATTCTCCTGAACATGTCTATGCTGTAGGACTTGGGTAATACTGCTTCTACTGTCAATGTGGATAACACTGAGAAATTTAATGACCTCATCAAATCTATATTTATGTAAGGAGAGATTTCTCTGTCTCTCTTTTTTTCTTGTTCTTGTTTTATTTTAGTTTGTTGTGTCTATTGGTACGCTGATCGTGTTGTTCCTATTCTAAGGAATTGTTTATGTTGATTGCCTTCATGGTTCCTCTACTTCTATAAGGGTTTAACCCCTAGTTTGATCCCTTATATAATCAAAAACATAGATTATTGGTATGATCCTAATAATACTAATTATGTAGTGTATATATATCATACACATGATATAGATCCTTCATGAAAACATCTCCTTGATGAGTACTTTATATTCTAGTATCACATTTATTTGTACATATTCTATTCAAAACATTTTCAAACATTTTGATAACTACAAAAAAATTCAAATTTTCAAAAATCAAAAAGATATTTAGCATTTCCATGTTTTATTATCACTTTGGCATTTATATTTTTAGTTCCTTGTTGATAGATAGCATATAATATATTTATATATACACACATATGTTTCACACATATTTTCAGTGTGATATAGGCATACCCAAGCACATGATATATGCACATACAAATGTTTGCCCTTCCTTTTACTCACATCATAAGTATATTGGGGGCATCCGATTTTTTTATCATAATAAACACATGTTATATTATTCTATAGCCAATTTCCATTATCATGCTTGAGATTATGTACTTACATATTCCTTTATCCATGCTTATATATTTTGTAGTGTACTTGATATACTGTGTACTTAATGTTTTTTGATAACACATATATCTAGGGACTAGTATGATATGCTTATGTTAGTTGATTTGAATATATGATTTCCTTTTTTGCACTTTATTGAGTGTGTTTCCTTGTTTCCTCTTGTCTTGTTTGTTTGAATATTTGAATGTGCTCAATTTCTTGTTGACATCATGCCTTTGTTTTCATATTATGACATTTGAACATGTCATAGTTTGTTGTATGTATAAATTTGAATATTTCATTCTATTCTTTGTGAAAATTTGATTAAGTCATGTCCCTTTGATTTTGAGGCATTTGAACATGCCCCTTGTAATATATATCGTTGGACCATTGGATTTTTTTTTTTAAAATTTTGAGAACTCTTTAGTGTGTGTTTGATTTATTGATGAGCTTGTATTGGTATTCTCTATATGTTCCCATGATATATATCATGCATATTAGGACTTGATGTGATAACAATATATTCACTTTAATTATGTGTCTACCTAGACATGTTCCTCCTATATTCTACATGATCTATACATAGATTTTACATCTATAATATCCTTTTAAGGTAAGGCAACTACCATATTTTACTTCCCGTCACCTCAAAATAGGGAACATATCAATGGGGGCATGTCAAAGAGACATGACTCTATATTTTTCATAGTTTCATATTATAGTGGGGCATGTTATGGAAGCATGTTATCCACACATACACCAGGTATTAGAATCTCTACATTCAATACAGGAATGTCACAGAAACATGTCCTACACACTATAAAAAAAAAATTAGATAAATTTTATAGTTATATGATTCAAATACACATTTGTGGTAGAATTTTATACATTAATACCATTATTATATTAAAGTTTTACCTTGAGACATATATGAGGTGCATATTCCATGGAAATGGCACCTAAAATTGTAAAAATAAAATTACTTTCATTATTTCAAATACTACTATGGATAGTTATCATACCTAGGATGGATTTTTAAGGATTATTATTGCGCCAATACACTTAAGTAATTGATTCACCCTTAGAAGGTTGATATGATTAAATCAATCAATATTACCAATTTTATAAGTTAGACTTGATTCAGTTATGTAAATTAGCCAATTTTATAGGATGGAGTAATTAAATCATCCATCCTCACTATATATGTAGTGTGATTTAATTGGATCACTCACTCTCCATGTTATAATCATGATTGGGTTGTAAAATTAAGATAAACTCAATGGTTGTGTAGAAACTCAGCTTTTTGTCCAAGTTTATGGGAATGTTATCCTCCAATATCTATATATGTATGCACTTGAAAGTTTTAAAATTGTCCTAATATTAGCTTTAATGCTTCATAATGAAGCACTTCTTCAAACAAAATTTCCAAAATGTAAGATGGTAGCACCAACACATAGATATACTCCTAAACTTGTCCTCTTTACTTTAAAACATTTAAAATTCTTTTAATTCTAGATTATATGCACTAGTTATACACTATAAAATTCTCTTGGTTGTATTTCAGTCTCCAATAAATCACTCAATTTGGAATCATGCAAAATAAAATAATGTTATACACACCCATGTATGATTTATTTTCCTTTGAACTAGAAATATCATCAGTAGATTAAAATGAGGGAAATGTAGATATTAAATTTGAATTATATAGCATCTCAGCCTTTTACAATTGGAAAATATGTATCATGTTTATACCTAGCATCTATAATACCTTCCCATTGACAAAAGGCCCACATATGCTATCTATGTGTACCAAATTTTCATCTCTTAGTCTAACCATATGTTATTTTGATTATCAACCTTCTAGGATGTCCAAAATTATCTAATACTGATCATTATCATTTTCAACTAGTTTTGGACATCTAACTAATTACTAGTTTCCTAAAAACATGCATCCCAGCCAGATACTTATGTCTACATAGATATCCCTTTTCCAACTATGTGTCTAATGTTATAATTCATCTAATTTTAAAATGTAATGTGTCCTTATAGTCAGCCTATGTGCTTTAGTGCAAGATATTTTACAAAAGGATTATTATATATACAAAATCAATCCTCATTCATAATTCACCTAGAACATACTAAGAACTCAAAATACAACATACCAAGAATAATTCAATCAAGGATTCAAAGGAGCAAACCTGATATACTCATATCTATTTCCATATCAGTCATAAGAGCAGTATCCTTATAGGTCAGTGCATGTTATTTCTTATCACACATTTCACTATTGTACACATATAATCCAACATATAGAGGATAATTACATAAGTTTGAGACCCTATCCAAATTATTGGATATTTAGGTAGAGACAATTAATAAAAGAGACCTTAGGGAAACTTGCCACCATGAGCCCTCCAACCCATTTTTACCAATCACTCCAAATATAAATAGATAGGGTTTGATAATTTGACAAAGAGTGATATCTTATGTGTGAGATCTATATATATATTGTAAAAAGGTGATAAAAAACCTAAAAGTATCTAGTTGGTCACAACTACATCCAATCACTAATCTATATATGATACCTACATCCAAATAAAACACCTCTTTTGATACAACTATCTAGATCTGACACAAGATTTTGACACCACAAAATGAAAAAGATTCTTGTATATGATGATTATTTCAAGATCCTAATCTAGTCCACTTAAATCATGTTTATTCCCAGATTTACATATGTATAACAAACTAGTTAATTACTCTTATATCTAATTTATTACAATATAAATAAAAAGTTGTACTTTATATTTTTGACATATCTCAATATTATAGACATTATTTTATGATTATATACCACCTCAATCTTGTACACTTGGAAAATGTGAGCCATTGTAGGGTTTTTTAAGGGCACTAATGAAAAATCCTTTTCTAAAATCTTTGAAAATATTAAAAAGTAAATTTTAAGTTCTTAGTAAATTGAAGGGAAAGTAGTTTCATTGAAAAGGTGAATCATAGGCATCACTTGACAACAACATTTAATCACCCTTGTATAGACCCTCTAGATGACATCCAAACCCTATAGATGATGTTTAAACCTTGTGAATGGTGTTCAGAGGCCTTAGATAGTGTTTAGAGTCTGTGGATGATACCCACTGACTATGCATTTCATTTAAAGTTTGTGTATGGTGTATAAAGGCTTTGGATGACATGCATAGTTTATGGACACCATCCACATACTTTGGATGTCATCCATGGACTCAGGATGCTAGAATACATGATATATACACTCATTTGAAAAAAAAATTAACAAAGGTCATCATATATGTATTTTATCCTAAACATTATTTCATATTTATATTACTCTCAAAAATTTAGACAATTTTAAAAAATAAATCACCTCGATCCAACTTTGTATGCAAATATTAATCCCATTTGAAGTTTTATATGTTGTTCAAATCTAGTAGATGGTGTCTAGATCCCATGGATGGAATTAAAAATCTTTGTATGGTGTTCATAAGTTTTGTATGATGTTTCATGGGCTCTATATACTGGCTTTAGATGGTGTCTAGAACTACAAATGGGTATAAATTTTGCATATGGAGTTAGTTTGAGGTAATTTGTTCTTTGAAATTGTCTAATTTTTAAAGAGGAATACAAATAAAAAATAATTTTTGGGATAAAATACATCTATGATGACCTTTTCCCAAATATCAATTAATAATCTAGATCATGCAATCTAACATCTAAAGTGTGTAGTCTAACATCTAGAGTGAGTGGATGAGAATCTGACATATGTCACATATAGAAATCAATTAAATTGTCCTTCAAGTCCATCGAAAGTTATTCTCATAAATTTTATAATTATTCATAAACATTAGGTGATTCAATCTATAAATCTAATTTACAACCCAAAAATTCAGGTGAACTAGTGCTATTTACTAGTTTAAAAAATCACCGAAACTAAATTTAGGAAAATGGAATTTTCTTGAATTAAAGAAGATTCACCACTACAAAAACCATGAACCTTGGTTTTTCATCTCAGTTCTAGAATTTTTCCACTTCTACAATTCTCACATCTATTCTATCTTGTGCCCCTTAGCCTATCTCTTAGTCTAACTAGTCTTATGTTGATGGAACAAACCTTATATTTTGTCCAAAATGATTAAAGTGTAGTCATCTTCCACCTCTATATGTTCAGATATCATACTTTATTTCTTACTCCCTATATACTAACATCTCAGATACACAATATCATCAATGTTACTATACTAACCTAATGCAAATGTCTAGTGCCCTAAAGTCATAGAATTTACTATCCTTCATCTTACAGATCCTGCAATGTGTTAGCATTAGAACCATCTAAGCACTTTGTTTTTCATGTTATTTATATAAATATTTTAATTTCACTTTCCATATTTAGACTATCTCAAATTTTGTGAATTAAACATATGTTTATATCTGAGTTTAGCATCTAATTGGCCTTTTATGGTTTTGATTATCAACCCTGTGCCATTTCATTTTTATATTCTTAACCCTATATACCCTAAGTTACAATTCCTATCTAACTTATCAAAAATACGTTTAAACATTTGGTGAACCCAATATTTACCTTGGGTCCTATAAGGTTTTCATATTTTTTCTATTATTTATCCATAATTGCTATAATCCTTTCATTCATGTATAACATGGATATCTTTGTTAATTATTTCATGGTCCATTGCCTTATAATGGTTCTTAGTTGTTATATCTCATTCATAATTAACTCATTCTAAACTAAAAGGGATTCAAAACCTCTGTTCCTACATGTTAATTCTTGTTATAATGTTTAAAATAAGAGGTTTTTTAATAACAAACAACACTTGATATCTCTTCCAAAAAAATTGAAATGCCATAGGGATAGAATCTAACGGATATGATATTATTGACAAATTGATAAATGCATATGAAAAATTTTCAATCCTTGAGCTCCTAAAGAAATCTAATCTATATAAATATATCATATATGTGGCATTGCATGAGACACAAGTTCTAATTGATATTGAGATCTCTTATTTTATAGATATTATAAACTATATCAAGAACATAACAATGTCATCATATTTGATCCAATATATTTACCATCCAAAGATATTATTAACCAAAATTTTCCTTTCTTCATACAAGTAATAATACAAAGTAAAGGTATCAAAAAAAATCTCCTTCATAATGGATCAAGCCTAAACATTTGTAGCACAAAACTCTTAACTACCATGGGTGTTATCACAAACTTTATTAAAAACATAGTTATGCACATAAAAAGGTTGGATAATTCACATAGCCATCTAGTTGGTCAAATGACATTGAATATTATTAGAGCTCCCCATACATTACCCAGTTTGTGATAAGTTATGCCAAATAATTTGAACTATAACATTCTATTGGGATGGACCTAGATACATGAAATGTATGTGGTTCCCTCTACATTAAATGCATGCTTAAAATTTGATCATCAAGGATACCTTTTCACATGTCCAAAAAATCTTAATCCACTCAAACATTATGGAATGGTCCAAAAAATAGATAATCCTAAACCACAACACTAAATACAAGTCAAAAATTAATACACTAGTACAAGAACCTAATTAGACTATGTTATCTATGGTACCAAAAATATGGTTCTTATGTTTACCTAAGTCCCTAGCTTCATTAATCTCATGGATAAAGTCTAATCTTATATATGTCCCTAATCATATCGAAGATGATATGATTCGACATCTACCTAATGGATATTATATGAATGTTTATTGTCACTATCATCAAGGATTTAGGCATTCTATAAACCATTGATTTATATTGAATCACAAGATCTAAGATCTTATTGATGACCAAAATATTACATTTGAGTATCCTTTAAAGAAATTTGGTTCACAACAAGTCAAAATACATCCATTCCATTAATAAATAACAATTACCTTATGCATGGCTCATGCTTATTTTTGGCACAACCATATTGATCTTACTAAATAAAAAATTACTTGCAATATAAGATCATTACAACAAATGGGCCTTGATCTACAAAACTTACAAAATAAAATAAGTTGGAAAACACTTTTCCAACATAATAAAACTATTTATTTTTGGTTTTCAAGTAATTTAAACACAAGTTTGTGATATGACTACCTCTTTGTATGAATTTACATTAGGAGATCTCTAGTTACACCAAAAAGAAGCTAACATTGATCCAAATAAATAAGGTATTTCCTTTTCCATGAAAGAAAATTAATACATATTCTAAATGATAGAACCTATTGTTCTACTATACATGATAAATGTTAAGAGGAACATGTTATGTAACTTATCAACCTACCTATTCATGATACAAACAATCTAAAAGATTCAAATTGAGGTTTTAAATAACCAGGTAGTGGAGATACCTATAACCATCCATTTGATAGGATCATAGGATAGGCTCTTCAGAATAATTCCAAAAATACCAAAAAATTTAAAAAACATTCATAAATACAAAAACACTTTCATCACCTACATTTTCTATTGGCCCCATGGCATATAATTCTTAGTGCCATATTTATGGATGAAATATTTAGTTACTTATACATACACACATGTCTCATGCTTCTAATTGAAGTGTGATACAATCATACATAGATACATGAACTCTTCTTATTTTGGGTGTTGGGCCTTTTATCTACTCATGTCATGTGTACATTAGGGGTGTCTAATTTTTAGATATTGATACACGTAGGTTATATGGTTCTATGATCACATTCCTTTATCACTTTTGAGATTACATATGTACTCACACATACATTTATCAATGATTACATCTTACACAAGGTACTTGATATGATATGCGCTTGACATATTTTATAGAAAATTTAATCCATGGGATACTATGACATGTTTATGTTGGTTTTTTATGCTTTATGTACTCATATAAAATGTCCAAATTGGTAATTTGAGTGTGGCTTCCAACACTCCATCCAGAGGTCATTTTTATATGCTCCTACAACCCTTCTAGGCAATTTTTACTCATTACTAGTCATTTGGAACCTTCTAAACAATTATTCCACCTTAGCTAGACAATATTCCCCATGATAATCATGTTCCCCTAGGTCCTAAGCCTACAAGATAGGAGTGCCCCATTTGGACTATATCATTGGGCACCAAAGTGTCCCATTTTTGGTGCTCCTATTTTTTTGTACTTTAAGCCCCAATGGTCATTTTCATCCTATCTTTATCCTTAATTAGGTTATCCTAGCATGAATAAATATGACCCATGACCAATTATTCCCTGTAAAATCCCACTCAAAGCTCATTTAGAGAGGAAGGTGACCAAGTTTACAAATCAAGCAAGAATACAAAAAATCACTAAGACAAACTTCCCTATTCTCTAAACATAGTCACCCAACACAACTATAACCATACTCAAATCTTCATACGAGTCCCTAGCCACCTCAAATACTATCAAATTGGCATTTGCATCAACATCACACTATTGCATAAAACATCTTAGGTGGGATAACTACATATGGCTTAATCCCTCTTCAGAGTATTAGTATGTAGGTAGCATGCCCAAACAAGATGTGTGAGTTGTACATTTAGTACATATTACACACTGACCCCCCTCTTTCTCAAGTGACTCAAATATTGTCTTATCAAGCAAGAAGGAGGGTTAGGGATTGAAGACAAAATCAGATCCATAATGAGTTATATCAACAACCAATGCTCAATTTTTCACAAGCAGTCCCACATAGGTACAACACAACTACCCATAAAGTTTTATGTCTCAATGATTAGTTTGGACAATAATGGTAGGAATGAAAAACAAATCTAGACACCAAAGCATCCACTTTTTGGTGATCCTATCCTTTCACTGAATAAAATCCATATTTAGGTTTATGACACCTTCCCAATTCTACAAAGCCATTTTCAACCCCTGTATTAGCTATCTCAATCTATTTTCCATCTAAGTTATATTTATTTATTTTTCTTTATATAAAAGTGAAAAAGACAAACAATAATACAAATCAAGACTATGATTATTTCTATATTCTATATTGATTTATTATTACATGTCCTTAACTAAAATAGGAATAAAAATCCATTATTCCAAAATAAATTAAATCATTTGGTCAACCTAGCTTACTTCATTTGTGCACAAGAACCCTAGAAACCCTAACATGTCTTTCCACACTCTTTGAACAAGACCTGGTGGAAAGAGTGTAAAAGCAATATGGTGTGCCAATGGTGCATGAAGTAAAGTAAAAGAGTCCAATGCCTATATTGGTCTAGAGGAACCTTGATTAAGATGTGGCACCTTAGAATGAATATATTTAATGTCTTGCATAAGGGAAGCCACATCAAGAAGCAAAGATCTACTAGCCATAACTGGTGGTGCCACATAGAAAGGTTGGGATACTATAGGGGTTTTTTGAGATATAGTTACCCTTGTAGTGTCATTTCTAAATAGTTATTCTATGGTTTGAGAGGATTGAACATTATTTTCTCTTATTATTCTTCTTGTATTATTTTAATCATACCATCTTACATATCAGAATTTTTAATTAAAAGGCCTTAAAGTTTCCTCTTATTAGTTTTGACAAAGCCAAAATATTATTCTATTGTTAAGGTAGATAAATAAAGTAAAAGTGGATTGTATTTTTTTTATAAGTTGTACTAATAAAAATGTAATGAAAGGAAAGTAATGAATAAAGGAAATGTGAAGTCCTAAAAAAAACAAATTGGAATATGCATAAACAGGATACGAAGCTCACTAACATTTTTACACTCTTTCCACCTAGTCTTGCTCAACCCAAGCTCACTCTATATGAGGGCAAGGGTGATCCAAATAAACTTGAGATATTTTCACATACCATTCTTAGACTATGTGCTAAATGACTAGTTACTGACCAATTTATTTCCATGATGTTTAAAGGATTATGCTCTACAATGGTTCTATAGTCCACTAAACAAGTTGGTCAAAGCATTCAATCCTTTAACTGACATGTTCCTATCTCATTAAAACATTAACATATGTGACAATGTTTCATATTCCCAATTTTCACAATAGAAACAAATTTCAAATGAACATATCATAGATTGTGTTCTTAGATATAAAACTATCTTGGCTAAAATGACTAGCCGCATGGCTGATTGAAAACTAAAAGGTCTCTTCAAATAGAGTCTTTTACCATCTTTACACGAGTTAATAATGTTCAAAAAAAATTCTTCCTTTACTGAGTTATGTCTTACACTAAAGGAAAGGGAAGTCAAATTACTTTCAATGGGAAAACTCAGGTACACAAGAATATCAGACACAACAAACAAGAGTAATAGTAAAGTTACATAAACATTAAAGGTTAATGATAGAAAAAATAAAAACTAACCTATAGTTAACATGGCTTTAGATCCCCCTCAGTGAGTGGTTTTGTCATCACCTCCTTGGTAAGCCTTTACCAATCTACCAATATCTCCATCTAGAGTCTTACATCAGGTATTGGAATGTAATATCATATCTCTCCCTCCTATTGGAGAAGTTAATAAGACAAATCCTCCTTCACAAGGATATGATCAAAATGCATTATATGATTTTCATAGGGCACTAGGACACAGAATGAATAAATGTATCCGTTTGTGACACAAGATATAGGACTTGGTAGATTGCAACCTTATTAATCTTGGCATTCTAGTTGAGCTTCCTCAGGCAAAACAAACATAGGACAAGGCTCTAAATTTTTTTAGATCCTTTCCCACAACATTCTAAATATGAGATAGGGGACACATCATGTGTTCACCATGTATATCATGAACATCCTCCACTGGATACATATCAGGCACCTCCAGTTTAGTCACATCCTTTGAGCAACATGATTGGTGTGTATAGTTCGAGAGTTCTAGCTAAACCATTGATCTCCTTCTCAGAGCAGGATATAGTTGAGGATGATTTAGATTACTATGCACTCTTTATTAGAGCCTACATTAATCACCATCCTAGTCATAATGTTGTCATAAACAATGGAACTAATGTGAACATGTGCACTATAACATTAATTTAATATTTGTGATATTCAAAGTAGGATATCACCCTAATGGACAAAATTATCAATGGACTCAATGGACACATACAAAGTTCACTGGGGGAGATTTTACATGCTCTACACATTGGTCCAACACATGTCACCACACCATTTACTATTATTCCTATGGTAGGAGTATTTGACATGTTACTTAGTTGACCATGGATCTAAAAACATTGTATATGTCCTTCCATAGTTCACAAATGCATGAAATACATTCATGCTAAATAGGTTGTTATAGTTGGTGGAGTTATGTATGAGTTACCAATCCCCACTTCAAAGCCATTTCATATTCTATAGTCACCAGTTTTAGCTCCTTCACTAGTTATAGTTCTTCCTCTGATTGAGAATCAGACATAGCCAAAGCCTCCCTCACTAACATAAAAAGTTCATACACCTCCATGGAGGCCTCTCTTAGAACAACTACTAGATCATCGATAGTTTCACAACTCTAAATAGTTTCTAGCAATAGCATTCAAACCACAGGTAGTATCATTGAGGTTTCATGCCTCTACACATAGAACACATTTTTAGAGAGATTTTTTTATTACCATATGGGTCCCTAAGAGCCCCAAAGTGACATCCACTTCTTAGAGTTATAGGGGACCCCACAATAATTTTTCACTGTAGATATTTTAGTTTAATTATAACATACACATATTTTAGAGTCACACTCTTTGCCCTTCCATCATTATTCATGATCATGCACAATCCCTTTCCTTGATACAAGATACCATGATAGGGAATCTCTTATCAGACGCATCATTTAGTATCATTTCTTCTCAGCTTACTTGTACATAGTTTCTCTTTGCTTACTTGTACATAATTTCGTTTTGATTACTTATACAAAACAATATTTCAAAATACCAAGAAAAATATAACATGTCAAAATATAAAATATTTAGATAAATCAAAACAACAAACACTTTTTAATTGCATGCATTATCCATGCTTTACATTTCAATTACCATAGTATATTTACATCTTGTTGTTCTATGCTATTATTTATTAATTTATCTACATTACCATTCTTCACTTGATCTTTTTTGAGTGCATGTAGTTGCACCCAGATCATTGATTACTTTACTCTACACATTGAGGGGGCATCCTAATTTTACATTAACATATCTACCCACTAGGGGCTTCTTATACATGACTACATCAACCAGGTATGTCACTCTTATAGCACACACTCTAATTATCATGTTGATATGTATTACTTACTAGATGACATATATTATTCTATTGACACTCACTACTATATAGCACTTGTGTATTTCCTAACATCTACCTAGTCTTGTACTACATGTTCTACATACATTCAGGTTTTTTCTTTAATTAGTTATATGTGATAGTATTTATAACATTTACATGCCTTCATTTATTGCTTTGAGTATCTAGATGTGACTTCATTTACCAGTTCCTATTTTGTTACTTGTGTGTGCCTTAAGACATTTTCTAATGTTCTTTACTTGTACTCCTATATGTTATTATGGCCCTCATTCCAATCTCTCTTGTTTACAATTATATGTTTATGTGGGCATTTGAACATGCCTTGTATGCTTGCCTTCCTATTTTGAGTGGCATGTGCTCTTGTCCCATGTTTTTTAATCCCTTTGGCCTCTTTTGTATGCTTATTAATTCTTTCCTTGCATGTGCATTTGTTTTCTTTCTTCTCAATTATTTATAATGCCATGATCCACATCATGCATTATCTTTTCTTTTTGGATTCCTGGATGGAAATCATGTTCCATCCCTCATTGAAAACTAACTAGATTTCTAATTTTAGTTCAATATACTACACATTATATTACATTTTTACATCTATCAAGGCATACCCCTATTGATTTAACAATCTCTAATACAAACTATGCTATATCTTGAGACATATTTTCAAGCATCATTGCTATATCATGTAGTTCACAACATAACACACTTACAAGGATCTTTCTTCTAAGGGTAGTCATTGTACAGTCTTCATTCCTACCCTCAGAAGAGGGGGTAACAAATAGGGGTTTTTTCATAGAGATCATAGCCTCTATCAATCAAAAATCATCTTTTAGAACAATCAAAATAGAAATTAGAGTTTAAAACATATAGAATAGACTAGAAAATAATGAAAAATATAAAATAGTCATAAAAAATAGTAAAGAAAAAGAGAACAAAAATCATACAGTGCCAAAAACTAATGTTTCCACTTTTTAGTGCTCCTATCCAAACAACCAAAAACCCAATATTTTTAGAAATAGATAGAAAGGTAAGGTCAATTATAATTTTATCAACTATAGTTTAGTTCATATTAGGTAGTTTTAGTATAATTTTACTCAGATTATCTAGATATAAGGGGCATCATACATGACCTGATGGCTCTCCCTTCTAGTTTTAGATTGGGCAGTTAGTACAACTTCTAGATTAGAATCCATGGTATAAACACCAGTGGTTAGGGGTAATATGTGTAGCACATTAGCCTTATCTTCTTTCCATTTCATTGTATTACCTAGGTATTCTCAGTATTTGCATGCCTTATTCTATCTGTAGGTGGTTAGAATCATTTCAAAGTGGATTTTATACAAATTTATTTCTCATTTATGGAGTGGTTTTCATACAAGCCTATGATATACCTTTTGGAGTTGGTAATATTGGCCTAATTCTCAATACACATTCAGATATCCATGCCTCATTATCAAAATATAGAGCATTCATGGGATTCATGAGCCATCTCATATAAAACACATTCATACCATTATCAATTCATAGTTCATACTTAGTGGAGAGATGGAGCCAAAAGACTAGCTAGCCTTTATATTCTTGAGCCACATACTCAAAGAGATTAGCCACACAATCCAAACACCAATTAACACACACATGATCACATAGATTTAATACATAATGGGCAATGATGGATCCAAAGCACTAGACAGACTTTTTATTCTTGATTCACCCTTAGGAAATTGATCACTCAGCTCCATTCATGATATTAGTCTTAGTAAAACACATAGCCAACATCACTCAATTTCACTCAAAATTAATCAACGTCATAATAGGTTTTTTATTAGTTTACATACCTGGTAAGGTGTATTAATTCCTTTTTCTTCTTCTCTCTTTTACCCAACCTTTATACATTCTTATTATAGAAATAACATGTTTAGTAAGAACTAGTCTACTCCTTGCTTTCTCTTATAGATTTACACTTCACGATGTGCTCTCTACATTCACACTCAACATCACATATATTCATGGGATTCACCCTTTTAGGCAAGTTGAGATATGATTTCTACTTTTCCTTTATCCTAGTATTTTGCTTTACTTCATCACTATAATAAAGGGGGGGGGGGGAAATGTAGTCATATAATATCTCCAAATTGGTAGTTTGAGTGTGGCTTGCAATGCCCCATCCATAGGTCCTTTTGGCATGATCATATGACCCTTCTAGGCACCTATTTTCTCATTACCACTAATTTGAAACCTTCCAAACCTTGATTCCACCTCAACCAAATAGTATTCCCCATGCCAATCCTATTCTCCTAGGTCTCAAGCCTATAGGATAGGAGCACCCCATTTGGACTATAGCATCAGGCACCAAAGTGTCTCATTTTTAGTGCTCCTATCCTTTCGCAATTTGAGCCCCAATGGTCATTTTCATCTAGTCCTTATCCTTAATTAGGTCATCTTAATGTGAATACATCTGACCCATGACCAATTATTCCCTATAAAAACCCATTCAAATCTCATTTATAGAGGGAGATGACTAAACTTACAAAGCAAGAAAGAATAAGGAAGACTTAGTTATTCTCTACACACAGTCACCCAACATAGTTTCAGACATACTCAAATCCTCATACTATTCCCTAGCCACCTCAAATACTATCAAATTTTCATTCACATCCACATTAAACTATTGCACAAAGCATGTTAGGTGGGAGAACTACACATGGTTTGATCCCTCTTAAAAGTATTATTATGTAGGTAATGTTCACACATAAGGAGTGTGGATTATACATTAGATATATCTTACACACTAACCCCACTCTTTCTCAAGTGACTCAAATATCATTTTATCAAGCATGATAGAGGGTTAGGATTTGAAGATAAAATCATCTCCACAATGAGTTTTTCTAACAACCAACACTCAGTTTTTCATAGGTACGCTCACACAGGCTCAATGCAACTACACAAAAAGTTTTGAGTCCTTATGATTAGTCTAGATAATAGCGATATGAATGGACAATAGTATCAGACACCAAAACATCCACTTTTTAGTACTCTTGTCCATTCACCAAATGAAATCCAGATTCAGGTTTACTTCACCTTCCCAATCTTGAACAACCATTTTCAACCCCTATATCATCTATCTTAGTCTATTTTCCAGCTAAGTTAGATTTCTTCCTATTTATTGTTGTTTTTAGAAAGGTGAAAAAGATAAATAGTAATATAAATTAGGACTATGATTATTTCTATATTCTATACTAATTTATTATTCTAGATCATTAACTAAAATAGGAATAAAACTCTATTATTCCAAAAAAAAGTTAAATCACTTTATTTTATGCACTTCCTTGAGTGTATTACCTTATTATTATCTTACTTGTTTAATAATTTGAATATGCTCCTTTATTTACAACCTTTGTACTTATGTATACTTTCTTTGACACTTGTATATGTCATTATTTATGTATGGACATTTGATTATGTCACCATTGTTTTCATGGGAATTTTATTAAGTAGTGTCCATTCATTTTTTCAACATTTGAACACGCCCATTGTTTTTGGTATTCTTGGACCATTATCTTTTGACTTGATTTTGAGTTCTCTTATGTGTGTTTGTTTGTTTGTTGAGCTTATACTATTACTACTTTGACATTGTCATGATTGTTATCATGTATCTTATGCCTACATGTGATCACATTACTTATATGCACTTTAATGATATATATATACCTATATATGTTCCTTATTTATATTTCATGGTTGTAGACATCTAATTCCTAACACCATTTATTTTGAAATTGTCAATCTTACTCGAATTCAACAAAAATTCATATTTTACGTCAAAATCCATAAAATGAACTAAATGGTTCAAAATTGTCACATTCAAGTGATAGTTTAGGTCAAAGTATCCCTAAATAGGGCAATGCATTTTATGGGCCAACTAACTTTGATCAGATCCATTTGAGTCAAAATGATAATTTTGCCATTTAGTGCTCTAGATCACTCTTTTCTTCTAATTCATTGGTACACATCACGTACCTTTATTATTTGGTGTTGGAAACATCCTAAATGGGAATAAAACTCCAACACATCTAACATCACCTTCTAGTTCCTTTCTTGTCAAATTATAACCTAGTAATATGACTTTCTAGCCATTTTGATTAATTGAGGGACAACTTTCAAATAATTGCACAAATGTTAATTAAACTTGTTTAAGGCTAATTAATCCAAATCAAGATATTAAGTGGATTTTTCATGAGAGTTGTTGAATATTTATTTTTGAAAATTGATTCTTATTAATTTGTGATGTCCCTTACTTAGGGGCTCTCTTATCTGCACAATAAGCTCTGATACCGCACTGTGATGTCCCTTACTTAGGGGCTCTCTTATTTGCTCAAAAGCTCTGATACCAAAGACCAAAGCTCTGATACCACTATAATGTCCCTTCTAAACAGGAAATATATAAACTCTAAAGCTCTGATCAAGATACAAACTTGCAGAATATATTCAAATAAGCATAAACAAATCACAGTATAATCTCTTAATAACAAATCAAGAACTCAGTACTTGTTCTTCTAGATGATTACACAATTGAGTCTCTGGCATACCCATTAAAGAATATTACAATCTGGTCTTAAAACCCTGTGTTTTGCAAATCTGGGAGTGAAATCTGAATCTGGAAGGGTCTCGGCCTTTCTGTGTTGACACACAGACGCCGTCGTCGGTCGATATCTCGCCGACGTCAGTCTCTGTCGGTCGGCTTTCTGCCGACGTCGGTCCTCAGTCGACCGATGTCGGTCGCTATAAGCCCTCTCTCTGCCGATGTCGGTGCCTGATCGGATTTGTACGGACATGTACGGACTTAGTACGGCCGCCAACTCAGCACAACCTGTCTGTTGATCCCTGATCTGGAAATCTATGGTATCTAATACAGCAGATCTCTCTCTGTATAATTTATTGAAACAAAAGCATGAACTAAATCAAGAAATACCTGGAAAGCTCTGTGATAACTTCTGTGTGAAGTTATCTCTCAAACCTGGAATTCTGTGATAACTTCTGAATGAAGCTATCTCTCATATCTGTATCTCTGTGATAACTTCTGGATGAAGCTATCTCTCAATTTGGCAATAAATCAGCTGATATCTCACAGCCTCTAAATCACACACAATGAAGAGGGAACGTTCTCCACTGCAATGGAATCCTGGAACCCTAGGCTCAGTCTTCACAGAAGAAATTCTTCAATTTTCAATAATCAATAATCTATGCATAATCCAAACTCTCTCCCATGAGAAACTCTTATACCTTTCCAAAGGTGTGCTTGCTAAAATTAGATTTCCTCAAATTAGAACTTGGGGTTCTAAAATTAGAATTCCTCAAATTAGAACTTGGGCTTCTAAAATTAGAATTCCTCAAATTAGAACTTGGGTCTTAAAATTAGACCAATTAATTAATAATTAATAATTAATTAATATCTAATTTAAAATTAGACCAAATAATTAATTAATTAATTAATAATTAATTAATATCTCATTTAAAATTAGACCAAATAATTAATATTTGATTAAATCAATCAAATATTAATATCTCCCTCAATACATGTCGGATCCTCAAACCGTCTAAAGCTGGGGCATCAGGGAGTGATTCTGCACGTGATCATATCAAAACAAGGGTGCTCCGATGTATGTCAAATATCCCTAAATAATAGGAGCTCAGGCCTAATGTGTCTAAAATAACCTGAATGAGAGCCAACTATAGGAATTCTGTAAATCAAAGCCAAGCCAATCTCCATCATGACCCTCTATCCATCCAATCAGCCTACGAAGGTCGCATAATAGGCTAATCATCAAGCCTGTCAATGTCCACGAAAAAGGGGACATGACATAATTGCATCATCAGGTGACATCATTTCTTAGGAAGGCATCCCTAGGCCATAAATGCCACAAATATTAGGATTATGGGTCACCCATGCCTAATTAATGTCTCCCATGCCTCTTCAATGCCCCTTCTTCCAAGGTCATGATGAATATAATTATGGATTTAATTCTAAATATTGGGATTATCCATGGCCACACATCTCAATCCTGAGATGGATGGTCATGGTTGATCCTGACCAATCTCAAAAATATAATTATAGAGAAGCTATGGATATGAATTTTAAGCTTGAATATTGAAAAGTTATAATGTTAAATTGTTTCCACAATCCTTTGCATTTGATCATTGATTTTGTTTGAAAGTTTCATTGATAGGCTAGTTTAGTGATTTAGAATCATGAGCCTAGGTTTTATGAGGTGTTCTTGAGATATTGGAGGAGTTTACCACCTTTGTTGACAAAGACAAGGATGCTTGATCAAGGGAGAACATGCTTTTGAGCCATATGGGTATGGTCAATCCATTTGGGAAGGTAATATTATGTTTGCTTTATTTCATTTGTTTCTTGTTATCCTTTGTAATTCCCATAGGAATAGATTGGACTAGTTAGTTAGTTCTTAATGCATTTTTCATGAGTTATAGACTAATGTTTGACTAACTTGCTTTATAATACTCTCTACATCTTGGGAAACTTGATGGGACGTGATGCATCCCACACATGAAGAAGATCATTTTGCATCTTTAAAATATTCATTTGGACCATTAAAAACCTTAGAAATTGATTTTCTAACTTTATTTTTCTATTTTTGTTTGCCACAAATTTACATAGTAACTGACATCAGCTAGTAAAAGTGACATCAGCTGGATACATGTCATTGGTCACATTGGTATAACTGATGTCAATTAGATAAACATCATCAATTAGAAAATGTAGCTATCATCAGTTATATAACTGACATCGATGACTATGTTTTTATTAAAACACAGACCTAAGAGATCTTTCTCTAGAGTTTATTATTTTAAACCCAAAATAACTTCAAGGCTAAAGGACATGCTAACATTTTTGTTGGAGGACCAAGCTTGACATTTTATAAAAACATGTTTTAGATCACCTTTTGCATGTTTAAAAATCAATTAGGAACCTTGTTTTGGTGTTTAACAAAAAAAACTAGATGTTTGTGGTAAATGTCTTCAAAGTTACAACTAAGACCAAGGTGTCAAATGAACACCACCTCATTTACCATTTGGGCTTAAAAATGAACTCACCTTTCCATGTTTTTGTATTTACGTAGTTGCTTAAGTTAAATCTTTATTTGGTAAAAAGAAGGGTGCCACATGTATGATCTTCCATTTGTCCCCTTTAGGGAACCCTTGGAATCAAAAGCACCACTACTATTGTAAGTAGCCTATTCCAAGGCTTAGAAATAATTCCATCTTAAGCACTCCCCAAAAACCCATTAAATTTTATGTGATCTCGAAAATGACCACAAAGTCTTTCTATTTTATGTTTTCTTTATTTTTATGCAAACTTGGCTTATGAGGGGGATGCCATTACCTCATACAAGTTCTTTAGGAAAGATTTGACCTAGGATTTCATCTCCTACAATTGCCTTTATTTAGATACTAATTGGATTTGCACATGGGATGTATCTACATTTGGACATCATACTACACTGAGTGAACAATAGGATGTAGTGATTCAAAAAGGACTAGACCTTTTTACAACTAGCCAATGCGATGGTCACCCAATTTCAATACTTGTATTTTGCATCACTTGACATGAAATTCATTGTGCAATTGATTCTCCTAGAATGATAAAAAAACTTTCTAGTTTAGTAGACCCCATTTTTCCATACCTTGTTACTTTAGACTTGAGACATTTTTTTTTGTCATTAGCTTACTTGGTATTCATTTGTATCCTAAACTACTTGTTAAATCATTGAACTTAACAAAAACACATTTTCCTCAATTTTCTTAAGAAAGGGAGGTATTACACTGTCTAATTAGAAAATTCATCTTTTCCTTGTTCAAATTGTTATCAAAAACTTTGTGTCATGTCATCCACTTTGGCATAGTCATGATTCCCAATTGAGTCTAGATCTTTCACCCAATTTTTTAAAATACTTCATTTATAATCCATATTCAAAATTTAACCTTTCTGAGTTTTAAGGGTTGGTGTGTCAAAGTGGCTTCACCATTTGTGCACTAATCTTGTTCTAACTTGGGTTCAATTTTCATTTAGATTGAAGGTCATTTATTAAGAATCAACACTATTTATCATCTTGGTGGACTCAAGTCGTCTTGTGTATTACTCATTATTTGAGTCCTACAACATATTTTATCCTACTGGAATCATGTGGTGAGATTCTACCGCCTATTTTGTCCAAGATTTATACTTAGTAATTCATGTATGTTTTCACATCTTGAGTTAGTTCATTTTGTCTTGTTCATAATACAAATAAATTTCCTCTAAACTTCTAGGGTCAAAGTTAAAACTAGCTTTTATAGTACGAGTGTATTACAAACATCTAGGCTTTGGTGTACTAGTTTTCACCTTGGGTCTTTGAGTTACCTTACCCTTTTTTGATCTATATGATTTCAACCTTATCAAAGGTTGAGTAAACTCATGAACTAAATTTTCTAATTCTTTAATGGTTTTAAGCCACCCTCCCTTATAGTCTCATTGGTACCTTGGTTATTTGTTTAAAAGAGAGCCAAAGCATACTTTGTTCAGTTGCCAAGCATTGGTCCAAAGTTAGTCAAACACACATAACAACTCTTTTAGACATGAATCAATGGTTCACTCGTAAGGGGGAATCTTATGGTCCTAGTTATGAAGATGAGTAGTTTTATGATGGTCAAGATAACCCCATTATTTTTTATGATATCCCCAAAATAGTAGGATATGAAGATGATTACAATGAATATCAACCCAAAGAAGATCAAGATGAAGCCCTCTTAGATTAATATAATCAGGTGCTAGACTACCTTCTGAATTTCATATAGAACAATTGCATACCTTAGTTAGAGAAGGAGAACAATGACAACAAGATAAATCTTTTACACAAATAGACATACCTTCTTCCTCTAATAAAGGAAAACAAATAAAAATAGAGTTGAAACCCATAAACCTATATTTTCTAGCTAAGATCAAGATAATAAGTCAATGATATGCAGATCAACCTGTCACAAATGTAATTGAATCTCTAATTACTACTTCAATTCAAAATGATGCTTCAAAAGAACAAGGAAATATGGCTGAAAATATGCAACAAATATTAGATGAGGACATTACCATAGTGGATTAAAATAATCTAAATAAATAGTTAAAGTCACAAGAGACCTTACAAAGTGTTCCATTTGACATGAAACATTTATTCTTGAATCATCAATAACCTCATGTTACTTTACAAACTCAAAAACCCAAACATTCAGTTCAAATTGAGGAAATCCCTCAAGACAATTTGGCTAGTTCTTTTCAACCAACCAAAAAATTGGTAAATAAACATGAAAATTTCCAAAATCAAAAAAGTATGAAACAACTAAATTCAGGGAATGTTCTACAATCTAATAATCAAGAGCCTATATTCTTAGCTCAAGGAACAAATTAGAACCAATTCATAGATCAAAAGGTGTACTCTCCCTATCGATCCACATAAAACTAGGGGCACATTCCACCCCAACAATAAAGAAACCACGGGCACATTCCACCCCAAAAACATCTTATTCAATCCAAAAATGCTCCAAACATGCAAGAATGAAATTTAATGAAGGAAATTATTCAAATATTGAAGATGAATAATAGAATCAAGAAGTACAAATTTGATAAGATATGCCCATATCCATTTGATTTATCTATTATCTAAAACCCCTTTCCACCTCATTTTGAGGCACTCAAATTTGACAAATATAAAAGAAAAAGGATATCCATGTGAGCACATACATGCATTATTTATCTTATGTCAAGAGGTTGCTTATAGTAGTGAGTACTTACTATAATTATTTCCATGAAGTTTAGTAGGACAAGCTCTTAATTGGCTACTTAAACTACCCAAGGGATCAGTATCAGATTGGAATGACCTATCAAAAAATTTCATTAACCTTTTCTAATATAGCATAGAACATGAATTAACCATTCTTGATTGATGCAAAGCCAAGAAACATGATGGTGAATGTTTTGCCACATATCTACAAAAGAGGAGAGCATTGGTAGGTTGCTTTCAACATAATTTGCTAGACAAATAGTTGCTTGATATATTTGCACATAATTTACATCTTGAAGTTTCACATAATCTATGGTTCACTTATGCTAACTCATTTGAATAAATTATTGACAAAGGAGTGAAAATTGAAAAGGCTATTATTGCTAAAGGCCTTGTTAATATTTTTGCACAAGGTCAAGTGTCTAGTCAGACCAAATCACTGGTTCAAATAGTTATGTAAGATAAGCTTAAATGGTTTTGAAAAAATAAGAACATGGTTGGAAATGGGGTGATTGAAACAAGACATGTACAAATGGTATATGTTATGCCTTGTCGAAATGTACAATTAACTCCCCCAAATCCACTACCTACTTTTCAGAGATAACATCCATGAAGTATATTTCATAACAATTTTAGAGTCTTTAACAAGTTAAGAGAATCCGTTGAAAGAGTGTTACAAAAGCTCATTGTAGCTAATTTAATTATATGGCCAGTATCAAGACCATTTCCTCAAGATCAACCAAAACTATATTTGGTACAAAGAGAATGAATGGTGTAACTTTTATCATGTTTTTGGTCATGGTTCATATCATTGCATTCAATTATGACATATTATTGAGGACTTTATTAAAAGTGGTGAACTAGAAATTAAGTTGGCTCCTAATTGAGGACACAAATCAATATATGGGAATATATAAAGACCCATTTCCTCGACATGATCCACCACCACCAAGAAATAATCAAAATGGTCACAATCAAGGATAGAGGTAGAATCAGAACCAACAACAAGGTCAAAATAATAATGAGCATAATCAAGATCATAACATCCATACTAATAATGTGGCTTATAATAATGTTCCTTATGACTATAATAATATTGTGAGATGTATTTTTTCAACCCACATTGCCATTGGTACTGTAAAACCATGTATCCAATCTCATGCTTCTCACAACATGGGACCCACCATTATAGGGTCAGCACCCTCTCCTCTTAGTAAAACTGTATCGAGTTCACATCATCATGTCACTAATCCATTTACACATGTTACTAATAATAAACAACACCTTTATTCTAATTATAAAGGCTCCTCATTGACCCAAAATTTTAGCAATATAGTTAGTCACTCATGAGTCACCATCTAAGGCCCTTTGCCTTCCTCTTCTAATTATAACCACTCCTTGCCACCTCTAGGTTGTGTAGTCATAACTAGATGCCCATGAATTACCATCTAAGGCCCTTTGCCCACTTATTCCATAAAACCCAATGAGAACATTATGCCAATGGTTCCAGAGCTAAATATTATCCCAACAAAGACTAAAATAGTTCAATCCATAATTCAAAGGCCTTATAGTCTAATGGATCAATTAGATAAAACCCCTGCACAAATTTCCATATTAAAACTGTTGCAAACATTTGATGTCCATAGAACCATGTTTAACAAAAAATTTCAAGAGTATGTTCTACCTAATGATATAAACCTTGATTATTTCCAAAACCTAGTTGGACACTTGTCTTCATTTCAGCAAATCACATTTGATCAAAAAGCCCTATCCACCCTCGGCCCAAACCACAGTAACCCACTATACATTGAGATAATCACTGTAGATCACAAGAACAAATAGGTTCTTATAGATAATGGTTCAAGGCTAAACATCATATATCTTAAATTTGTATGATAATTGGGCTACATGGATAAAGACATTTAGCTAGAAACTATTACAATCAAGGCTTATGACAATACCGAGATGGAGTCCTATAGTATAATTTGGTTGCCAGTCATGATTGGGTCAATTCCTCATCACACATTATTCCATATTATGTATATTGAGATTCCTTATAACATACTTCTTTATCATCCTTGGATCCATGAAGTATAGGTATTTCCATCTACTCTTCACCAATGCCTTAAGTTTTCCCATAATGGGATCAAGGTTACTATTCCCATTGATCAGTAACCATATCAATACTACAAAATTTTTGAAGTAGACTTTCATAAATATAACTATTACCCAGGTTTTGAATTCATTACAAAGAAGAATAAAGCCATCATTTTTCATCCATTTCCATCTAATTATATAGACTATGGTGATCTCGCCTCTACTTTGATTGATCCATTTCTTACAGCTCTAGCCAAGTAGGTTATTATTATTAAGGACATATGCATTTCCACATACCATCTAAAGGACGTCTTCCATATTTAAAAATTACCAAAATACCCTAAAACATTTGGTAATCCTAAAACTTCTCAAGCTCCTAATAGACCCAATCAGATGTGGCAACCAAAGAAGAAATAACCAAAACTTCTTATAGTTTTTGTACCTATAATTGAACCAAAGAAACATCAAGAGGATTTTATTGAGGGAGATTGGTTATGTTCAAAAGGCCTTACTGATTATTTTTAGAATCCAAAGTATCCTATCCCTAACAAAATAATGGATCATCTTGACTATATAGGGAAAGTCCTTTGCCCACATGTGCAAAGAATTTTAGAGCGCTTATCAGCTGGAGTTGTCAATTGGAAATATGGTCTCAAATTTAAACCACCAGAGGATGACCTCATGACATTTGATAGTTACTCTTATGAAGTAATTATTAATGAGACTCCTAGTAGCAACACAACATCCCATTATATCCATTTTGATGAGCTTGATTATTTTGATTTGTTTGATTTAAATGTCATATTGACTATAATGCCTATTGGAGCTTCCCATCTTGAAGTAAAAACCTATCCTAGTGGTGCTTCCCTTTTTGAAGTGGTAAATTATATATTTACCATTGACACTTCCCATCTTGAAGCAAACCCTCATTATAACCTATGCCTTTGCCATTCTAAACTCATAGATTGATTGGCAAAATTTATTCATATGCTTCAATGAGTTTCAAAATGAAGAATTGATTATAGAATACATGGGACTATGAGATACATTCCCCATTGGTGATCATAAGTAGGGTTTTGATTTTTAATTAAATTCTTCTACCTGCTTTGGAGATCAAGCACACTTTATTAGTCATAATAAAGAAAAAACATCAAGATCTTTATGTGAGAACCTATTTGAGGCACTTATTGATCAAGAAAAAATAAAGAAAAAGACAAGCCTTTGAGTGAAAACCTATTTCAGGCACTCTTAGGCAAGAAAGTTTGCTCATCCCCTTAGGATATATAAAACCCATCTATCCCAATTTCCATAGATAGTACAAGCATATATTTAGAATAACATCAAATATTTAAGCTTCTTACTCTTGAGTTTCTAGAGGTGTTTACCAATTGGCCTTTACTTGACAAGGTAGATTCTGATTCTTCATATTATCCAGATTTTTAACAGGAACAACAAGAAGATATAACAGAGGAAAATGATCATGACCATAAATTGCCTACAATTCTATAAGATAGATCCACACTCTTTATGGAGAGCACAATAGAAGTGAATTAGGGAACCTTTGAGAATCCCAAAATTGTTTATCTTGGGGCTTACCTTAGTAAAGCAGAACATGAACATATTATATCCATTCTTAAGGATTATATAGACATATTTGTGTGGGTATACTCTGACATGTCAGGATTGGACCCATATTTAGTTGTGGATCATCTTGTTGTTCACCCTGGTGCTAAACCAATCAAGCAAATATTAAGAAAGATGCATCCATTCATCACCCTTCTAGTTAAGGCCAAGCTGGAAAATTTGTTAGGATCCAAATTTTTTAGACCAATAAACTACTTAAATGGGTTTATAACATAGTAACATTGAGTAAAAAGACCCCAAACATATGTATTTTTACTAATTTTCATGATATCAACAAAGCATGCCCCAAAGATGATTTTTCTTTGCCCAACATTGACATGATCGTCAACTCAACTGCTAGGTATGAGATGTTATCTTTAATGGATGAATTTTGTGGTTACAATCAGATCAAGATAGCCCCTGAAGATTAGCATAAGACCACATTCACCACTTTGTTAGGGACATATATTTACCAAGTCATCTCACTTGGTTTTAATAATGTTGGAGCCACATATCAGTGTGCAATGACTATCATTTTCCCTGACATGATGTATGACATTTTTTAGGACTATGTTGATGATATACTAGCAAAATCAAGAACAAGAGATGGAATCCTAACATTCTATGAATAATTTTTTAGAGGATTCATGCATATAAAGTCTACTTGAATCCTAAGAAATGTGTCTATGGAATCACATCATCAAAATTGCTAGGGTTCATTATATCACAATGATAGATTGAATTTGACCTTGCAAAGGTCAACAATTTTATGTAAATGCCTCCACCAAATAATCTTAAACAATTGTGAGGTCTACAAGGAAAGATCTAGTTTATATTTAGGTCCATTTCTCAATTAGTAGATAAGTACCACCCATTTAACATCTCTTAAAGAAAGGGGTAACATTTCAATGGGATGAAGATTATCAGATAGAATTTTTAAAGCCTAAAACATACTTGGCCAATCCACCAGTCTTATGACCTCCAACATAAGGAAGACCACTACTTCTCTATATATCATCCATGGACCATGCACTGGGGGCACTTTTGGCCTAGCATAATGATCATGGTAAGGAACACATTGTTTATTATTTAAGCCACACATTGGTAGCCTATGAACATAATTATATGCTTATTGAGAAGGTATGTTTAGTTATGGTGTTCACCACTCATAAATTGTGTCATTATATGCTAAATAACAAAACTATTATTATTACCAAAGTAGATCCTTTCAATTTCTTCTTATCTAAAGTAGGTCTTCAAGGATGCATGGCTAAATGGATTATACTCTTCAGTGAGTTTGATATTGAGAACTAGAATCAAAAGGCAATCAAAAGACATGTTCTTATTGACCAACTTACATAAGCTCCTATTATGGCCACTCAACCTCTCAACTTTGAACTTCTAGATGATTCTATCATGATGATAGATAAAGCATCATAAGAATATAAATAGTGAATGTTCTATTTTGATGGATCCTTCACATTTCAAGGGTCTAGGGATAGCATATTTTTGATCATGCCATAGGGGTATTTGATTCCCAAAAAAAAACCATATATAATTTTAGTGTAAAAACAATATGGCCAAATATGAGGCATCAGTTGCAGGGATCCATCTTGCTATACAGTGGGATATTTAAAGCTTAAAGGTCTATGAAGATTTTTAGCTAATCATAAATAAAAAATTGACCAGTATCAAATAAGGGATGATAAGCTTGTTTCTTACAAAAAAAATATCGATAACCTCAAAACACATTTTAAATCTCTACATTTTTAGCAAGTTTCATGAGTCAACAATAGATCTGTCGATCCCATGGCAATAATTGGTTCCATGATTCAAATGAATGACAGTGCTAAAGATTATTAGTTCCTAATTGAAAATATCTTTTAGATGACACATATTGTATCAGATTTAGAGAGGATATGCACCTTTGTTGATCCTAATCCCTCATCTGAGCTACCATAGTACAAAGATTTTTATAACTATTTCCATAGTCATGTATTTCTCATCAACCTTTCCAAAAACCAAAAAAAACTATTCCTTCATCACTTAACACATTATATCCTCCTTGGTAACATGCTTTATCATAAAGGCTATGATGGAATGCTTCATCATTATTTATTTTTGGGAGAATCCAAGCTATCACTAAAGGAGGTTCACAAAGGAATGTGTGGGGGGCATACCAATGGTGTAGTCCTAGTAAATAAGCTCCCTAGAATATGTTATTATTGGCCCAAAATGGAGATAGATGATTCTAATTATGTAAAGAAGTGTGTTCCTTGTTAGTAGCATGACATCTTGATACATACACCTTCCTTACCATTTCAACTAATTACAATACCATGGCCATTCTCAATATGGGGTCTTTATCTCATTGGTAAAATTGACTCAACATCTTCAAATGGACATAAGCACATTTTGACTACAACTAAATACTTTACCAAGTGGATTGAGGCCATTCCTCTCACTCATGTTACCAAGAAACAAATATCCAAATTCATTCATTACCATATCATCTATCGATATGACATCTTAGCCCGTATTATATCTGATAATGGTAGATCCCTTGTGAACCAAGATGTGAAATCTCTTTTTAAAAAATTCAAGATCAAGCATAAGAAATCCACTCCATATAACCTGCAAGGAAATAGACAAGCTGAGGCATCAAATAAAACCATTCTAGCCATCTTAAAGAAGATTGTCAATGATGTTGGCCGTAATTGGCACTTGCAACTCTTTTATGACCTTTGGGCTTATATAACCAATCGTCACACCCCAGTGGAAGCTACTCCATACTCCCTTATTTTTGGCACTAAATCTATCATCCTAATCAATATTTAGATCCCATCATTAAGAATATCATTGGGGCATAATGAAGATAATGAAGACTATAGAGCCTTGTGATTGCATGAACTAGAACTTCTTGATGTTAAGTGTTTGATTTTCCTAGAAAACTTTTAGGCCTATTAGAATATATTATAGAGGAGCTACAAATAAATTCATTATCCCTTGAGAATTTGAGATTGGTGACTCAGTTTTGGAAGAGAACTAGAAGAATACGAATGTTGAACCTAAAAAGAAAGGAAACTTTTAGCCTAATTGGTTATGACCATATATTTTCATAGAAAACTATGGATAAGGAGTATATTAACTAGCTAAACCTAATGGTGAAGAACTTTCAAAGCCCATAAACATTATATACCTTAAGAGGTTCTACATATGAATAGCTTTCAACAATTTTCTATAAGACCCCTAACTTGGGGGCAACTTATGCTATCATAATTTTATCCCAACCTTTTATCTTACCTTAAACACATTTTATACTACCCTGGTCCACTTTTCATGATTCCTGACAGTAAAGGCTTTGAATCCTTGGCACTCTGAACACATTCTTCATCTCATTTTGAATTGATCTCTTTGAGAAGCATTATTTATTATGTCTAAAGCATATTATAAGCTTGAACACTTTTTATCCCTTGACCAATTATGATTTTGATTATGTCTCATGAACATTATGAACATCCTCAACAACAATTCTATAAAGTAGCTTAGCTAGGACAGTATTGTGTACTTTCAAATAAGTGAATAGAAATATCTTCTTAGTTCTAGACCACTGCTACACTCTTACAGATAGGTGAATGCAGATACTTCTTTTTTACTCTAGGTTGCACATTATTTTGTATCACATTTGCTGTTATTTAATGTTTCATCAAAGATTCCTCGCTCTCACTGATTTATGAGCATGGGCCATTGTAGCTAGCTTAGTTGTCTTATTGGAACCTCTACTCTTAGGACATGCATCTTCTTGACTAGATGGTCCCACCTTGTGCATATTTTATACCAAAAACACCAAAAATATTAGAAATACTTTGTAAATACTAAAAACATTAGAACATGATCCAAAAAGAAATAAAAACATTATCTCACGCTTCTATACATTTGTACTTTCCCATTCCACCATGCTACACTCTTGTCATTTTATAAGCATAGAAACACTAGTTCATTTCAGCTTGTCCCATACGCTTGCCATTTTTCAAGATCATTCTTTCTCATCTCATCAGCCTTTTATTTACCAGACCATTCTCATTTGTTTTTTATATCTTCCATTTCTTCTATAACATTAATCATGCTAGTTTGATCATCATTTTTCTTCAATCTAATTTCTTGGGAGAATTACATTTGGCCTGAAGTTCATGTTGGAACATGCATCCATGGAACTATGTAGGTAATATCCACTTGTCTTATACATTTGGAGTCAAATCAACTAACCCCTTCCTTTTCTTCCCTTCCACCATTTATTCTATCATTATTCCTCTTTAATTAGGGAATAATTATTGTGTCATTTTTCTTTGTTATGATGAGGTAGAAAGTAACACCTCTACTTCACATGCATGAACATTTATCTTTAAATCCACACTAACTTGGTTTTTATTTGTGTGTGTTTTGTTGTGTTTTCTTGGTGTTTTATTGTGCTTTCACACCTCTCCTTTTATTTCTTCTCCTTTTCTCTTTTTATTATTCCTTATCTCATCTTGGTCTTGTGTTTCCTTGATTATTTTTTTCTTTTCTCTTTTGTGTTCAAGAATGCCTTGATGGTCCATGTGGATCTTGATTATTTATATCTTAGTCTCATGTTGTTAAGACTTCTTGACTTTTGTTTTTAAACATTTTATTCCTAATTAAGATCATATCTTGATTTCAAGATAGGTTCATTTATGTTTATGTTTATCTTTGTTTTTACTTTTTTGTTTAAATGTAAATCACTATAACTCTAATTTTGGTCATTATTGTATCATTATCCTTAGTTATAGATATTCACATTTGAACTGACTCAACACAACTGGAATATTATGTCATTATAAGTTATTCATACTTACGATGCCTAACTTCTTTTGATATAGAAATCACTTTATGCTTAGGTCTCAAAGTCTTAATGTCACCATCATCTCTGATGATCGATTCTCAAGAACACTTTGCAAAATCTAGGCTTGTGATATGGACTTAGGATTCTAGGTAACATGCATTTCAAGCTTATTTGTCTATGCTTAGATGTAAATCTCTTTTAATACGTTATAAGTCTAATCAATTCTTTGTCATTTTTCATCATTCCTCATTCCATGTTCTCCCAAACTTGGGTGAACTACATTGGCCTGAAATTCAAGTTGGAACTTGAGTCTATAAAACTATGTAGGTAATTCTCAATTTCTATTGAGGTCATCTTGGCTATCTCCAATCTTATTTTCGTCTCTCTCATCACTTTATGTATTCTCATATACTTGGTTTTATATGGCATTCTAAGCCATTACACCATCACATGTACATTTGTACCCACTCGCTTTAACCTATCTTTTTGGTTTGTATCTTTGAGTTATTTTGCTTGCCAATTTCCCATGATAGGGCACAACATCTAAACCATGTTTGAATCAAATCAGATCTATAGAGGAATATTCATTATTTATTCTTTATCAATGATTAAGATTCACCCTACTAGGGTAAAAATATTTTATCATAATCAAATCTACTCCACTAGAGTACCACTTATTATATTCTCTTTGGATACCATGTTCTAGTGGTGTTTCCCTTCCTAAAGCATAATGTTTTCTCTTTTACTCTAATTACAAGATCTCCACATTAAAGCCCATGATGGCAATATTTTAGTGTGTAACTTATCCTAAGATTAATCAATGCCATAAGTGGTGCAGCTTGTACTCTCAATTTGGGTACGTTTAAAGTGGTGTCCCTTACATTTATGGATTGTATATTTTCCCTTCCACCCATCTATAGGTCATATTATACCTCTAATTATATTTTGATCATTAATGGTAATCACATGTGCAAGCATTAGCTCATCTGGATGTGATCTATTCATCAGGTTAATCTCTCACTTTCTCTCTTTTTGAGAGTCCATCCTTTTCTTCCATCCTCATATGTCCTCTCAAGGGGGCATGTTGGATCTATTCCAATTTATTATTGACAACTCTTTTCTTTGAGAAGATGTTGCTTCACCTAAATGTCTCATTATGCCTTCTCAAACAGGGGCAAAATATAAACATCTAGTTTCTAACACCATTTATATTGAAATTGTAATTCTTACTTGTATTGCACTCAAATGCACATTTTAGGTCAAAATCCATAAAATTCCCTAAATGGTTTCAAAATTGTCACTTAAAAGTGCTAGTTTAGGTCAAAGTATCCCTAAATAGGGAAATGCATTTTATGGGCTAGCTAACTTTGATCAGATCATTTCGAGTCAAAATGATAATTTTGCCATTTAATGTTCTAAATCACTCAAGTATTATAATTAATTAGTATACATCATGCACCTTTGTTATTTGGTGTTGGCAACATCCTGAATAGTAATATAGCTCCAACGCATCTAACATCACCCTCCAATTCCTCTCTAGTCCAAATTATGACCTAGTAATATGAATTTTTGACCATTTTGATTAATTGAGGGGCAAATTTTAAATAATTAAACAAATATTGATTAACCTTTTTTAAGGATAATTAATCCAAATCAAGATCTTAAGTGGATTTTCCATGAGATTTGTTGAATATTTCTTTATGAAAATTGATTCCTATTAACTACATCATCAGGTGACATTATTTCTTGGGAAGACATCCCTAAGCCATAAATGCCACAAATATTAGGATTATGGGTCACCCATGCCTAGTTATTACCTCCTATGCCTCTTCAATACCCCTTCTTCCAAGGTCATGATGAATATAATTATGGATTTAATTCCAAATATTGGGATTATCCATGGCCATAGATCTCAATCCTGAGATAGATAGTCATTGTTGATCCTGACCAATCTCAAAAATATATAAATAGAGAGGCCATGGACATGAATTTTAAGCTTGGATATTTCAAAGTTATAATGTTAAATTATTTCCATAATCCTTTCCATTTGATCATTTATTTTGTTTGCAAGATTCATTGATAGGCTAGTTTAGTGATTTGAAATCATGAGCCTAGGATTTATGAAGTGTGCTTGAGACACTGAAGGAGTTTGCCACCTTTGTTGACAAAGACAAGGATTTTTTATCAAGGGATAACATGAATTTGAGCCACATGGGTATGGTGAATCTATTTTGTAAGGTAATATGATGTTTTTTTTCTTTCATTTGTTTCTTGTTATCCTTTGTAATTCCCATAGGAATAGATAAGCTTATTTAGTTAGTTCTTTATTAATTTTTCTTGATTTATGGACTAATGTTTGATGAACTTGATTTTTAATCCTCTCTAAAATGGTTACATTCACATATTATATAGTTGTCTTATCCTTTTGTGGTTAGGTAACTACGAGCTAATATATTTTCCTCACCTCAAAGGAGGGCCATATTAGTGGGGCCATATAATAGAGGCATGTTAATCAAACTTGGCATAGACTTTACATTTAGTGTTGGAATTTCACATGGGGCATAACTTTGACACACATTCATAATTTTTAGATATAGTAGATGCATGTTTTGTAATTATGCTCTCCACACCTATTCATTATTCAACATTTCCAATTTATAGTTGGGGCATGTTTTGGAAATATGTTCTCAACATTGGTACTTATATTAGTTTTAACATTTATCCATATATAGTGGGGGAATGATTTATAATAATGTCCCCCACACTTTCATAATATTTTGAATTGGTTAAAGCACAAAGCTATATGATTTAGAGTCACAATTATGTCACAATCCAATACATTAGTACCATTATTACACATAGTTTCAACATGACACATATATAAAAATAATATGGTACACAACATGTACCTAATATTATAAAATACAAATCAGTTTCAGATTTTAAAACTCTTAGATGGATTGTTACCATAGCAGAAATTTTTTACATACTAATTTCTCTATGACTTTTACAGACTTTTATTAAGCCAATCTATTGTAGTAGATGTTTCATATTTTGTTATGTTTAAGGTGATAAATCACTAAATATTTCCAACTTTTTTAGGTTGGTATTGTTGGTGTCATCCAATCTCACTAGGTTATAAGTATAATTGGGTTGAACGGTTAAGCTAATATTAACTACTAGGTGATAACTCACCTTTTATTTAAAGTTGGGGGCATGAGCCTCTCTCTCTCTCTCTCTCTCTCTCTCTCTCTCTCTCTCTCTCTCTCTCTCTCTCTCTCTCTCTCTCTCTCTCTCTCTCTCTCTCTCTCTCTCTCTCTCTCTCTCTATTGGATATGTGAAATTTAAATATTTATCTATATTTGTCCTAATCTCCCTATTAGAGCCTTATAATAATACATATTTTTTAAATCAACTAGTCAATAGGCAATGAATTTACATCAAAACATAGGTGTAATCCTAAACCTTGATCTTTCAATTTAAATAATTTTAAGTACTTAAAATTCTATATTATATTCACTAATTATAAAAAAATAACATGTTCTTTGTTGTAGATCAGTCACTAGTAACTCATTTAATTTTGGCACATATAAAGACAAGCTATTCATACATATTGAGGTATGCATTCCTTTCCTTTAAACTAGTACTTTAAGGGGGGAAGTGTAGACACTATTTTATGATTATATATGACCTTGGTATTTTACACTTGGTAAACTTAGACCTTGGTTATTCATCTCATTTATATACCTTACTCACTTCTACAAGTCTCACATCTACTCTATCTTATGCTTCTTGGCCTATATCTTAGTATAAAAACTCTTATATTCATGAAATATAACCTATAACTTGTTCAGAATTATTAAATGTACTTATCTTCCACTTATACAAGTTTTGATCCTATAATTTCTTTCCCGCACCTTAGACACTAATTTTTAGGATAGACAATAGAATCGACATTACTATCTTGACTAGATGCAAGTGTCTAGTGCCTTAAAGTATATAATTTACAAACAAAATGTATCTTAATGGTTGGACTAAGTGATTAAATGAAATTTATAATCCAAATGTATTTATATAAATTCACTATCAACCCTCATTCATTAAGAATATATGGATCACATAGCAATCAAACCGAAGAGAGAATTCAAAGAGAACTCAATTGAGCAAAGATTCCCTATTTATTCTTATTAGTATATTATACATAGGTATAAAAAATCTACATTAAGCTCAATTTTATAAATTAACGTCACTATTGTACTTAATTTTCACACATTGCATGAATAAGACACAACATAACATGTAGGGTGGACTATCTTAGTTTTATGAATTTAGCATATTTATATCCAACTTTAGTATCTAACTAGTCTAATATGGATCTAATTATTACCCTTATTATATTTCATTTCTATATTCTTAAGCCTATATACCCCAAGTTAGTATTACTATCCATTTTATAAAAATTTGGGTTAAACAAATATTTAAATTATAATATTATTTATATATGTTTGTAAATAAATTTACTTATT
>JARHVA010001883.1:2887500-2927500 GCA_037957365.1 Torreya grandis | reverse complement strand
CACAAAGTAGATGAAATTAAAATGAAACAATAATGTGAGAATATTACAAAAGACAATATAAGAGCCAAAATACAAACTTACATTAACAAATCTCATAAATATATGAAGTAAAAATAAGAGAGTTCTTAGTAACTCCTCCATAAAATGTGGTCAACAAACCCCTAGAATAGAATAGTAACTCCTTCACTAAATTTGTTTAGGAAGTCCAAGGATAGAGTAACCCCTGTACCTAGAATATTCGATCAAGGGAATTACTTTTTACACACATAATAAATATTTTACATGAAATTATTAAAAATCAAAGTGAGAGAAAAATCCCATAATAAATAAATATGGGAAAACATAAGACCCCTAGTCTAACATGCCATTATAATCACAACTGAGGTTGGTAGTGTAAAAAATAGGTACCGATAACTAGGCTTGATGAGGTACCTATGTACAAAGTAATCTCTCATAAAGTATATAAATGAACAAACTCATAGGAACACCACCAACCCGCGCCCCCCACCCACAGAAAGAAAGAGAGACATAAAAATAAGAGGCTAGAAGGCCCTCTCAGAAGATGATGGTGTAGTGTCCTAAACCTCAAAAAGAGCTCACATGTGAAGATAGTTACTCTCATGAAAGGTTTGGTGAATATTTTTATAATATTCTCTATCATATATCAATATATCAAACCAATGATGTCCCAATTAATGTGATATCTAATGCAATACATGTAAATCTCTATGTGTTTGGTTTGTTGATGTTGGAATATATTTCTATAAATTTAAATGGTACTCTAGTTGTCATAACATATGATGGTAGGTCATTTCAACCAAATACAAAAATCTACGAGAATCCCTTGAACCCAAATGGCCTCCATGGTATCATTGATATCACCCCTATACTCTACCTCAATAGATGATAAATTAATAACATTTTTTAATTTCCTAACTCACTAATCAAACCTAAACTAATGAAGAAATTATTATATAGAGTAGACTTTTATTTATGAATATCACCATCCCCAATCTCAATTAGTATATCCAATCAATTTGATGTCAATATAAACACTTTAGTGAATCATAAATCTATATGTGCCTTGAATATAGTATAATATCCTCTTAGCTACTTTCAAGTGTAGCTCATGTGGTTCTTACGTGAATCTATAGACTAGACCCACTGCATATGATATGTTAAGTCTGGTATATGTCAAGTAGATAAGGATATCAACATGTTATCGATACAAGGTATCATTGACCAAAGGTAAAGTATAATCTATCTCAATCTTCAATCTAGATAGAAAGGGAGTTAGATTTTTCTTACAATCATCTATGTGAAACTGAGTAAGTAGATCAAGAGCATACTTAGGTTGTGTAAGGTTAATCCTTAAGTCAAATTGAGAAATATGAATCCCAAGGAAATATTGTAACAAGCCCAAGTATTTCATGAAAAATATGTCATGAAGATCCCTTTTCACTACTATAATGGATGAATAAGAGTTGTCAGTGATCAAAATATTGTCAACATAAATAACCAGAATCAATAGAAAATCATCATGCCAAAAGAGATATACATTTGGATATTAATAGCATATAGTGAACTTTTTTAAAAGAAGAAATGAATCCATCTTGGTGTACTAAACTTGAGGGGCTTGTTTGAGGCCATAGATGGATTTTCAGTGTCTACATACAAATTAAATGTCCTCAAAAAATATTGAAGGATGCTCCATGTAAATATCCTCCTCAATACCACCATGAAGAAAGGCACTCTTCACATCCATTTGATGAAAATCTTGATGATTGGTTGTAGAAATAACAAGTGTGAATCTAATTACCAATTGGTACAAATGTATTTGTGTAGTCAATGAAAAGAACCTATGAGAAACCCTTGGTGACCAATTATTCCTTTAAATTATTAACAAAACCATCTATTATATGCTTATTCTAATATATCCATCTACATAAAACTATATTTCTTCCCTTAGAAATAAGTGTCGATTCCCAAGTGTGATTCTTGATAAAGGATTTATACTTATCATACATGGTATAATCCCACTTAGGAATACATGATTCCTCCTAAAAATTTTGTGGATATGAGTCAAATCTATATAAAATCATGTGGGTTACCCTAAAATTTTGAACATGTCCACCTATCATCCTAAGGAACTCCAACTCATGTACCTACACTCTGAAGCATCTACCCAACCCAAAGTGGAACAAAACTAGATGAGTCAAGTAGAGACTCATAGTCCTCTAAAGTGTGTCTAGAAGTTGATTGACATGAATCCCCATCATTACTCTTGATATCAAAATTGGAAAAGAAGTGTCCTCGACCTATGGAATGTACTCAAGCTAATCTAAATCATTTGAATTGAATCCAAGTGAGTCCAATGAAGTGGGAGAAGTTTCAAGTCTTAAATCTATGGTACTCTCCTAAAATTGAACACTTATCTCAATGAACAACTCATATGTGGTTAGATGAATAAGGAGGTACCCCTTGAAACCATATGTATAACCTATGAAGATGTAAGGATTACTATGAGGTTTCATAACCTTGTGTTTCTTCTTTGGTTTACATGAGATAACTAAAGATATAAAAACCATAAATTGCTAAACCACAGGTTTCTTATTGTGCCAACTTTCAAAGTGAGTAATAACTTTTTAATATTTATGAAAATCCCTATTCTGAATGTAGCAGACATAATTAATGGCTTCAACTCAATACTAAATTTATAATGACTTAGAGTGAATCATATAGTTATCTATATATTTCAAGGACATGTTCTTACATTCTAAAACTTAGTTATGTTGAGGATTATGGGGAACTATTCTCTATAAATCAATCCCTTTTATTGTGCACAATTACTCAAACTTATTGATGGTATACTCATCCACATTATCAATTCAAATAACCTTGATGCATTTCTAAAATTATTTCTCTATAAGAACTTTAAATTCTTGAAAATTTTAGAAAACTTAATATTTCTACCTAAGGAAATGAGGTCATGTGTATCTTGATAAATCATCAATGAAGGTAAGGATATATTTCACCCTTGTGAAAGATGGACTAGTAAAAGTCCTAGATACATATTTATGTACTAAATCCAATGCTTGTGAATCCATCCAATATTTTTATTTGTCAAATTTATCTTTGGGATACATCCCAAGGGTGTAACCCTCACAAAGACCCTTGGGGAAGTGGAATATAGCTAATCATGTGACCATATCATGCTTGCTAAACTATTATAGGTAGCGGTAGTTAAGGTGAGCAAACCACTCATGCCAAAGTTTGTTAAGTCCATCTGAATGAGTCAACAATGCAGTTGGAGAAGAATCAATCAAAAAATGTGAGAAGGTACATAACTTGGCATGGTGATCTTCCCTACCCACTATCATTATAGAATAGTGTAACTCTCTAATTATGATTGAATCTGGTGAAAACTTTACACTCATCTCCTTATTTATGTGGTTTATTTTGTACATTGATAGGAGATTAGTTGGAAGTGATAGATCACATAGAACATTATTGAATGTCCCTCCGTACTTTTTGATAGAACCTCTCCCTGCAACTTCTACTAAAATCTCATCATCCAAAGTGATATAAGACATGTTAAAATGCTCTAAGGAATAAAAATCAACTTTTAAAGATACCATGTGGTGGGAATTACCTGATTTAATAACCTATGAAGATTTTGGATTTACAATTGATACAATATCCTTTCCATTTTATTTCTCTTTACCTTTACCTTTTGATTTATAAAAATCTTGAGTTGATGAATTATTCTTGATAGACTTAGAAACACCTATGTGTTTTCTCTGTAAAAGATGAGTTAGGTGACCAATTTTTTTCTTCATGCACTTGTGTTCATCATGCACATTCCTATTTCAATATGAACAATTAACCTTCTCTTTCTTAGGTTTATCATTAGAAGAGGAGGTTTCAGTGGTTCTTTTGGCATAGTTGATTATTTCTTCTTCTCTTGATCCTTGTTCTTTTTCTTCTTCTCATTGTTTGAATTCTTAGATTTCCCATTCCCATCAATTAGGGATTAAGTTTTTGAGGAATTAAATGTACCCATCTATATTAACTTGTCTTGATCCTGAGTTAAGTCAGTAACAAAGGCATCTAAAGATGGAATTTTCCATGTAATGTCTAAAGCCCATTTAGTAGCATAAAAAGTAGAGACAAAGACTAAGTAATCAGGTCCTACGTTAGAGATTATATAAATAACAAGTTGGTCATCCTTATTATCTATTCCACATTTTTCCAAATACAATCTCAAATATTTAAACTTAGTGAAGAAATCTTTAGGGGTGTCAATGTTTCTAAGACATGCTGATAAGGTTATTTTCAATTTCATGACCTCTCATCACATCTAGCTTCGCAAAAATATGTTTCAATATGGTCCACACTTAATTGGGATATTTAATAGATTCTTAGTGAAAGATAAGATCAAGAGACATAAAAATACACAACCCATAAGCTTCATCACAATGGTTGTTCCACTTAGCATTTTCTACTTCTGTACTAGGTTCAACATCATTACCCATTATAATACGATGTAACCCTTGACCCTTAATAAAATTTTAATTTTGGTTCTCCATTAATAATATTTGAAATGTGTTAGAGAATTAACTGAAAATGAATCCATTAGTGTATAAATGAAGTTGAAATAGTGCAAGCTGAAATTGTTATTACAAAAATAAAATGGAAAAAGTGACATAAATAACATAGTATACATGCCCCTAAACTATAAAATAGTGAAACCCACTAACATTTTTAAATAATATATGTTGAAAATATTTTGGACACAACTAATAATTCATCTAGAGCAATAAGTTCAAATTATAGAAAGGACATGTTTTTTAAACAAACAAGGACATCGAACTCAGTTGAAAATGCATCCAAGAGAAAATTATACAAAGTTGGTATGAAAGAAAAAAAACAATTTTTCTTTTTAATGTGAGGGGTTTTGGACACCTACCAAATTGGAACTCACCCTCCTAGTTTTGATTGGAAAGGCTACAAATATTTTTTACAAAATAATAAAAAAATCCATTTACAAGATATTGTCCACAAATATATTATATTTTTATAACCAGATAAAAAAAGTCCCACTTCACCTTCAAAAATGTCTCCCACAATAAAATATTATCCTTTCCACCATTTATAATTGTATAAATATTTTAAAACTTTAATAATTTCAATGATTTTGTATTGGTAAAGTAAACACTTAAATCACCAAAAATAACTTTTGAACTGTCAAAAAACATAAATTTGTAGTAGTGGTTTGCAAAACCACATATTTCAAAAGGTGGTTTTATGTATTTACCAGCATAGTTTGTGGTACTAAGTCATATACATGGTGAGTTGAGAGAGACCTAGATCCATGGAAAATTCTTCTTCTATCTGTGAAGAACATGATTGTCAAGACATGATGTAGAATGGTAGATTTAGAAAGGATTGGATTTGATGTGAGATTGGAGTCAAAGAATTTTTTGAATATGAGTTATGGCCTACATTTCAATGTCAATGAAAGATCTTTGGAAATCTATGCAAGATGAATATTGTCTTGCTCAAATAAACTTATAGAAACCTTACAATTACTTGTCATGGGTATTGAACAAAAGATGTCACTTTTGATCTAAGGGGGATGTGAACTAGTTAGATGGTGGGAAATGCCTTAGTGAACATATCTTTTGGGTAATAAAATAGTCATAAAATAGATTCAAAGAGAGGCCAAAAATTTATTTTGTGAGAGGAGGTAGTGAGAGGTTATTGATTCAACTATCACATGAAAAGAGGCCAAAGATTGCATGCAAAGGTGACTCTATGAAGTACAACCCAAGATTTATTTTCAAAATAAAGGCATGTATAACTTTTTAGGTTTTTTAGATTTCAAAAAATGCGATAAATGTTTTTCAATCACTATCAAAAATTCCTCACAACATATGAAAATAAACTCTATGTTTCAAAAAAATGTTTGCAGTTAATAATTGGACACATAATTATTGGGATAGATCTAATACCATATTAGGGTTGAGTCTAGGTTTTAGATATGTTGAATTCAAAATAGAATTGATTACACAAACCATGTAGTTACATACTACAAAGTAGATGAAAGGAAAATGAAACAACAATATGATAATATTGTATAAGACAATATACCTAAGCCAAAATCTGAACTTCTATTAAAAATCTCACAAATGTGAGAAGTAAAAATAGGAGAGGATAAAGGAACTCTTGCACAAAGGGTGTTAAATAAAACCCCATAATATAATAGTGACTCCTTCACAAATGATGGTCAACAAGGCCATGAATAGATAAGTAACTCCCATACATTAAATATTTGGTCAAGGGAGTTACTTCCTAGTCACCCAGTCAACTTGCACATATAAACAAACTTCTCCATGAAACTAGTAAAACCTATAAATAAAGGAAAAAACCCATAATAAATAAATACTGGAAAAAATAAAATCCCTACTCTAATAGTTTGTTAACCATGATGCTTTGAGTATTGTTTATTTCTTTGGTGATTGGATATTCAAATATGTCCTCTCCTTGAGTGAGTGGCACTTGAATATGCATTTTGTTTTCAATCTCCTTAGACCCCTCTTTGTGTAACATTGACTACTCTTACATGTGTGTTTCATTATTATTGGGCTTCTTACTTTTAGAAGTTGTCACGATTCATATCATGCATCTTAGGGCTTGTCATGTATGCATTTTGTGAGCTTTATTGATACATCTAATTCAAAATGATACCATTATGTGCTTCTTTAAAACATGATTAATACAAATATGTCATAGTTATCTTGTTATTTTAAGATAAGGTGACTCACATTTAATTCCCTTCACCTTGAAATGGAGAGTATATCAGTGGGGACATGTCATAGAAACATGACTCCACATACATGCATTGATATAATTGACAAGAATTGGATATAGTTTACATGGTTCAAATATACACTTGTGATATAATATTATAAATTTGGCTCTGAGTTTAACAAATTTGAACATATGTTTTTAGATGTGTGATGCATATTATACAAAGTTATAGATTAGATATTACATTTTAATAGATACTTCATCTCAAGAAAAAATTTAGCTGCATATTCCATGAAAATTCATCAAAATGTGGATATATTATTCACATGATACCAATATTCATGCACTAAATCTACCAAGATGCATTATTGGAGATTCTATCTTCTATAGTAGTTGGCTTCTTTGATTAGTGTGATCAAAATTTTCACCCTTGATGGAGGTGGAACTACTTAATTATTGTAGATTAATATGGTTACACCATTTAGCTCAGGTAAGATTGGATATATTATGTTTACATTTTATTTGTGTGATTGAGATTTAGTACTCTTGATGGACTTGGCATAGCTCATATTTATACTAAATTTGAGGCATGATCGCCCTCTAATTCCCCTCTCACATCACCAAGGTTTAGTTATGAACCTCTTTTCAACTATTTATCTAAAAACCATCATTACCAAAGTAAAATATCAATGGGAAACATCATTACATTGACACACATGTGTACTCCATCCTTGCTTTCTTTTATTTCAATTAATTTTGACTATTCATTTTCAGATTATATGCACCAATTATAAGTTTTTAACATGTTTTTGGTTCTAGGCCATACACATACATAAAATTCAAACATGGCTCAATTCAAATCAGTATATTTTATAAACACCATGGTAAAGATGTTTATCTTATGGTTTGACCCTAATATTATAATAAACAAGATTACTTGTATCCTATAATATGCTTAAAATGTGGTATATATCTTGCATTGTTGAATACAGATCTTGAAGAACTTTTTATCTTCTTATACACTTGTGTTCAGACTTAGAAACTGACATCGACACTAGTGTCCCTTCTCTAATGCATGTGTTTATACCTCATAAAGCCTCAAATTTGTAAATATATTGATATCTACGGGTCAAACTATTTTTGTCATTAAACCCTTATAGGAGAAACATTTTTCAAAATAGGTGGTACAAATACAAATTAATACCCACTCATTATCCATCTAGTATTCAACTCTTAAACTTATAGTACACTATCAAAACTCAATTGCATAACTAAGTTATTTTCCCATACTTTTTTATAGTTATAAATAAGTCATAGTATAGGTCATATTATAGGTTTGAAGCTTTAAAATAACATTCCATGGGAATTATTTTCCAAGTGATAAGCTAGACCACTATAATCATTCACATATAGCATATTGAAAAAAAAATCACACACAAGCCCACATAAGGGGATAACTACATTAGTCTGAGGCCCTCTTCAAATTAAATGGAAATGTAGGTAGAACTAACTAATAAAGGGGTTTTTAAAGTTAGATGGACTTCACTTAATTCCACTAACCATTATTTTTCCATGTGACATGCCCTAATTGGAGGATATAGGGTTTTGAGCTATGTACTGATAACAAAAACCTATGCGTATAATGTAGAAAGATAACCTGAAAGTAAATTGTGATGTATAATAGTCAAAAGTGTAATTTCCAAAAAATAATTTGTACTGCTATTCATACAAAAGCACTAAAATCAAGGTAGTAACATCAATGCTAGTGTCTAAAGGGTGATGCAAGGGTCCATGTTGAAACAAAGAAAATATCTAGAATCTAATGATGAGACGTATATCTCCAAATAATCCATTCCTACACCTACATTACATAGATCTTCATGTTCATCATTATATAATCTAATTAGAATTTCTCCTTTACATTGCTATTATTATAATATTGAATGTTTTACATTATATATTAGTGATATTCTTATATTTTTATATCTAATCATCATATTAATAGAATCTAAATTCATTTAATTGGCCTTATTTTTAGAGTAGCTTATTCATAATTTGATTAGGCTACTCTCTACCCTTAATTCCAAGAAGGTTTAAAGAAAGAGATAATAAAAAATTTCATTAAACAATTGCAATAAAATTATAGGTATGCATATAGTTTGATAAATTTATTATTGTTTTTAAAATTGTTTTGTATAAATCATCCTGTCTATAGTTATTAATACTAGTACCATTGTATCCTCCATGCAAGGAATAAACCAAGGTCTTGCAAATGATAAATTTTAAATATATATTTCGAATGCACTAGTGATATGAATTTATCTTCTATGGCTAATCAATGCATACACTTATTCTTCATAATGTTTCAAATGAAATGATCTATGAGTTTTCTTATTAAAACATTGGTTTATGTTAACCATTAAAACTATTTTTCTAATTTGTTGAGGCATATCTTAGGGATTGAATTTAATTTTCCAAGATTAATTATCAATGGAACTCAAATATCTACGAATTGATTGTCTGCTTATTTCAAATGCAATGATCTATGATTTTTCTTATTAAAACATTATTTTATATGAACCATTAAAACTATTTTTCTAATCTATTGAATCATATCTAAAAGATTGAATTTAATTTTCCCAAAAGTAATTATCAATGAAACTTAAATATTTACCAAATGATTTCTTGGTTGTTTAAGTGAAAGTAATGAATAGATTCTCTCAAATGATAAGAAAACCTTAGCCTTGAAACTTATTTTTATATATTATTAACCATACAACCATTTTCTAGTAATAATAGAATGGTGTTTTCTCCCTTAATTTAAAACAGATCCTTATGAAAGCTAAATAAGCATGCAATAATTCCCGTAAACAATTTATGTAGATTGAATTTAAATAAAGAACAATAATTTAGTTCCTCTTTTAGCATCCATTCCCTCATATCAATACGTGATAAATTTGATGAAATAAATTTGATAAATATAAAAATACTTAGGTAGAAACACCACGAATAATATATTTCCTAAACAACTCTAATTATTTTCCACTATTTGTCTGCATATGACGTGGTTAAATGTACTTACTTATTCAATGAAGTACAACACATCTATTTACATCTTAAATTTGTTGTAAAGAACAGGAATTTGTACCTCATAAATCTAACTGATTTAACCATTTAATACTTATTAAAATAAATATTCCATATAATTTAAAATTGATACGGTAATGTATTGAAGCGGAAAGTCGATGGATATAAATTCCTTTCAAGAACATATTATTCCATAATTCATTATTTAATAAGTGGTCTCTATTTTTATCCCTTTTTATTCAGCTAGGAATTGGGTATGGCAATATTTTTGAGTAAATGTCATTTTAGCCACTTTTATTCATTTCTTAAAGTTTCCAAAATTAGTATTTATATTGGGAAAACTCAACATTTTAATATTCATTATTTATTTAATTTACTCAAATAAAGGTTGAGGAGAATATAAATAGAGGGCATAATATTTTTTGCTTATTCACATTTAGATAAGCATTCTAAAGTAATACTTAGTGAAAAATTCATGATTCTTAACTCTTTATGGAATCTAAGGATTTTAGGCTTTTGCTTTTTATAGATATGATTTAGACTTCTAGGGAAGGCTAATATATAAATTTACTATAAATATTAATATCTTGTCTAATATGTATATCCTTCATCTATTTTTATTTACTTCAAAAGCTCCATAGTTTAGATTGAGGATAGAGATTAATGTCTAAGTACCTCTTTATATTGGAGTCATCTTGTTTAATTTTCATTAGTCTCAATTTGTCAAATTTACTAGTCCTATCTATATTAATCGTCAAAAAAAGTAGATATAAGACTAGGTTGGCTATATTTTCTTTATTTTCTAATGAAGGGTACCCTCCTATTTAAGTAAAAGAGGATGACTAAAAATGGTGGTTGTAATTTGTTATAAATCAAAATTAAGTTTATCCATTTATTTTATTTATAAATAAACAAAAATAATTAATATTATTTGAGTTATAATTTTATAATTATGGCAAGCTAGTTAATCCATTCCTAAAACCATTCCTAATTTTATATGCATTATCGATAAATAAAACACACTCTTGTGAAATGTAATATATATTTATTTCAAGATTTATATATCAATATAATTATAATTCTTTTAGAAAACAAAGTACAATAGAAAAGAAAAATATAACGTGGGCACTTCATTATTGAAGATTGATCTCTTTCTTATTGGTTCTAGCATGATCACACTATGATATCAGTTATAAGATGATTTGGTGACATGATTCACATAACCACCTTCATGAATTTTGCATGGAGTTTGTAAGGTGAGACTGAGGGATCTCATATCACTACTCTATCCATAAAAATCAATTTATAATCATCAAATCCACTTAGATTTATACAAGAAACTATCGTTGATATTCTTCCTTATTCCACTAATAGATTGTGATGATTTTGTTTCTAAAAATTCCCAAAACTCTGTATTCTCAATTACTTACAATTCTTTACATTCTTTTCATTTTTCAAACTGATTTATCTCCCCTTAATGTCTATTTTTTCAATTAAATCCATAAAATCATATTATTGTATGCATGTCCTTTCTCACCAAAGATTTACCTCCATTTATGGTTGTGGGGCATCATCTTGTTATCATTTAACATTTGTCAACTATCACAGAGGCTTGTCTTCTATCACGTCTGACAGAGTATTAAAATTTAGGCAACCACTCAATAATTTTTATCCACCGACTCATGGATTTTGATGATCCTTTCAAACTCCCCAACCTATTTTCATTAGATATATCTATGTTCCTCATGACTACCACCATGTGACTCTTGATTTCCTACTTTTTTTACTTGTATTTATTTATCCTTTGAATGGATATCACTTTTATTTTTGCCTATATAATTTTATGTATCCTTATTCCATTTTATGTCATTTGTATATTCATGGTGAAGGAATGTGCATCTCCTTATTTTATTCTCTTTTCCATTATCATGCGATCAAGTAAATAACAATCCACATTAGAAAATAAAGAATATATTTTTAGTCGATCTACCCAATCATAGCATATCATGTGTCCAAGTGATCAAAATAATATCTAATTCATTTTATGAAATTTTTCTATCATAACTAATATCATTTATAGGGTCCATTCATTTTTTATACTTTTTTAGAGTTCCCACTAGGTCATGTTGAATCAAATAAAATTGTAATAGACTTAATTCATACCCTTACCATCTCATTTCATTATTCATATATTAATAAAATAACAACCGATTCTAAAACTTATGTTTCCCACACCTGCACCAAAATCATCATGGTGCCTCTATGGTTGGAATATATATAAATGAAATGATATAGAAAAATATTATTCATTATAAAGATAATAAATATATATCTTTTCCCATGATGTATAATATAATAATCAAAGGTACATGAAGCAAATCATAATCTTTTATAATAATTAAATAGATATATTAATAGGGCTAACCTTGACTAAGACTTAACCATGTGATTAGTCCAAGTGAGGCCAGATGTGACATGATATACTTCCCTGCTTCATAACTCTTTGTTACTAAATTTTTTTTTCTAATACGTATGTTCACAAATACATCCATATAATATTAGTATAATTTCAAATATTATAGCATTAGTATAAAAATATCATTTATGTGGATAACAATAACAAAAGTAATATACATAAAATTACCCAAGTTCTAGCATTTTTACATAATAACAAATTTCACATAAATTCAAAATTTTCCTAACCAATTGAACATGAAATGATTATCCCAAGAACATTTATCAATGATAAATGAAAGTGTAGAAATAAAAAATCACAAATCAATGTTACCTCTCAAGGTGTAAACCACAAATGAGACAAGAATTTTAAATTGAGAAATCTAACGTATCAAAGAAAAACTCATGTGATCTTATACAAAGGCTTGTCACCAAAATCTCCACATTTATAATTTAAAAATAAAAACAAATTGAGAAAAAGAGAGAGAAAGAGAGAAAGAGAGATATGAGTTTCTAGTGAGGAAATGAGGAGAGGATGTCTCTTTTATGGAGCTAGAGGAAAAGAATAGGAGTTATAAGGAATCCCATGATTACTTTACAAGCCCCATTTCTGTGTGCCACTTGGGTCCTAATCACTTATAAAGTCAAGGGATGTGTTTTCCAAGTGAGGGAAGAGATTACTTATGCAGAGAGAGGTGAGTGACACCTCATAGAATCTATATTTTTGTGAATTTATAATTAATATATAAATAAAAGCATTCTTATGTTCGTGTTTATTAATATATTTTTGTCATTCTTATGTTGGTGTTTATAAATAAAAGCATTTTCATTAGTCTTAAGACTATCAAATTAAAATAACTTTTATTATTCTTGATGTAACAAAGAATAAAATAAATCATGTTTCAGCTGAGTAGATAAAGTATGGAAAGTTAGTTGCAAATGAATATTGGTAATAACCTATTGAAAAGGTCAAGGCAAATATTTTTTGATGGTAATATAAATTATATTCAAATCTATAATTTTAGCATGCAAAATAGTTAGTTAATAACTCAAAGAGTGAAATTTAATTAAAAAAATCATCCATAATTTTAAAGTCGTTATACTTTAAATCAAACAGTTGATCTTGAATTTGAATTTTTTGAGATTCATTCACAACATAATAAACAAATGTGATTTTAGACCATATAGTGGATGTAAGAAGATAAACATCAATATGCACATGCAATTCAGGGATCATGGCCATGCCAATCAATCCTAAGGCTTCATCATTTTTTTAATTTATATTTCTCTTGAACTTCAATGATTGCAGTCTTTTCATTAAGTTTGGGGTTTGTGCCATCTACTATGCTCACCAGATGAATATGTATGACATATGTGATTTCTATAAATAATAATTTGTATATGTGAGTTTAAATTTGATCAATAGTTTAGTCATTGTGCCATAAAAACTCACCCAATACCTGAAAAGTGATTGGGTAGGAAAAACACTTAAAGAAACAGGCATAAAAGAGGGACAAGAAGGCCAAAAAATGATACCTAGACGAAGTGCAAAATAAATATCAATGACTAAATGGGAGCCAAAAGCTTTAATAATTTCATAAAAGGTGTAACAACTATAAGATGGAAATAAGAATCTTTAAATTATAATAGAAAAGATAATAACAACTAGTTTACAATCTTTTGATATGAATGATCATAAGCACACAAAAAAAATTGAATTTAAATGTAAGCCCACATCAAAATGTCAAATATATTTGAATGAATTTTTTTTAATAAAAATTGCACTTATAAAATAACAATGTGGACTTTAAAATAAAAAACCTATAAATACCAATAATAAAAAAGATGAATTCATTCTTTTTTAATTGGAAAGGAATAATGTGTTGTATTATTTTTTTGATTTGATGTGATATATAAAAATATGTATTAATATATAAATATCATTGTAATTAAACAAATTGTATGGCCTAGAAGAAAGATCTTTTTTTATTAAAATCATGGCTCCTTTTTTGTAGTAAAAATTTTAAACAAAGACATTTGAAATATTTGAGGAAATGGGGCAATCCAATAAGAGATTTAAAAATCTAAATTAAGAAACTCTTTTTTATTTAAAAAATGTATTAAAATAACAATCAACTACCTTGATATAAATATCAAGTAATCAGATGAGAAATGCTAATGGTGTTAATGCCATATGGAAAAAAATGCTTTGTAAATAATAAGACATACTAGTAGAGTTACAACATGGAAATCAGAGGCATAAGTGGAAAAAAATAGAGGTAGTGTCTAAAAAGGGATGCATCAAAGACGAGAATCAAGATCTATTTTTAAATAGCATGACCTGGTAAAGAGAGTAACCCATATAGGGCAACACCTAAGTGAAATAAAATAGAGAATGATGGTAAAGGAAAGTGACACAACCAGAGTAAAAAAGGCAATACCACAAAATATGATGACTTGGAGGGAGAGGCAAGGTGAAAATAGAAGTAAGGATTAAAAACATGAATGAAGGATAAGAAGATCTAAGACTAGCTAATTTAAGGCTAGATGCCACTGGTCAAAGAGGAGAAAATATCAAAAAAAATGTAACAAACCAAGTGAAAGATAAAGACTGGTTAAAAAACAATGACTCAAAATTGAATAACCAAGATAAATAACACCATACAAAGCTCAGTTAGATGCTACACCAAACTAGATACAAATAAATTAATAAGACACCACTATATATGCAAATACTAGACAAGAAAGAATATATTCCAACCAAAAAAAATAAAAAAACAGCAAAGGAGATGTAATTTAAAGTAGACAACTAATAAAATCATAGAGGGCAATGCCTGATTTAAATAATAAAAGTGTATAGGTAGGCATAAGATGCAACCCGAAAAAGGTGATGTAGCACTAGCCAAACAAAAACAAATGGTGGAAAAAAAATTGAAGTACAAATATTTATATTTACTAAAGATAATAAAAAATCATAATTTAAAGAGAGTTGGAATATAACAATTGTATTACTATAAAAAAATAAGAGAGAAACACCTACTTGGAGGGCCTCTCAAAACCAAGTAAAGAGATGAAAAAGCTCCTTGGGAAAAACCTACAACAACTGATTACAAAGAAACAAATAAAAATCAATACAAAATTTATAGGTAGATGGATTTGAATGAAGAGAAAGGGAGGATCCCTTGGAAAAAAAATCCAAAAATATCTCTATAGGAAATATAGGAAATATCATCAGTAGCCCAGATAAAGTATCTAAAAATTTATAACATTAACAAACCTAGTTGGGATATGGATCATGGATATCAAATCAAAGGTGAAAGAATACACTTATTCATATGTAATAACACATAATGTATTATTTTTTTCAACTAACTATAGTTATTTATTATTGACATATAACTCCAAAGCTTAACCAACTATTTAGAAGCCATGGATAGGAGTCTAATTTTCACACTAGGACTAAGACTTATCCCCCTCTCTCTACATCCTAGTAGAGATAATTTACATCTATTACACCCAAGTAATATCACCTTTATCCTTCACACACACATATTTACACAAGAATGGATGTGTGCACCATCATCCAAAAATACATACATGACTTTTGAGGAAACATTTTTGACTTATACTTCTTCCATCAAAAACCTACTCAAGGAGGAAAAATTGTACCTCTAAAAAAATGGAATCACATAAATATAAATGTGCACAATCAAATATCTATATATTTAATAAATTTAATAGCCTTCATGCATAATATAATCCCACATAGATAAACATAATTTGATCAGACATCCATCATACATGGGAAGTTTTAATAATCAAACAAGAGTCCATAATTGAAATAAATAAATATTATAAATAAGACATCCATATGGGTAAATTTTATCAATTTATTTATTTATTGGTGTCTTCTATCATTCTAAATTGATTGGATCAACCAATCACACTTTATAGTTACTCATTTACCCATAATTAACATGAAAGATTCCATAATGATTTAAATTCTCAGTCATCGGAGAAATAACACATGGAATACATTTTCATGTAATCATTATGCACAATAAATTGATGTCCCAATGGATCACCAAAAATAAAATTACACATTTAAAATAATTGTCACAGACTAAATACAATTAAACACATGTAAAATCAAGAACATTTTTCACACATAATGGAATACCAAAGATTAAAAACACATTAGCATACATATAATAATATACATCATGGAGGAAACCATGTTAATTAAAATTAAAACAATAATTACACATTCATATGAGTAGTAAATACCTAATAAGAAATGAACCTCAATATCTTTGTTATTGATTTCACATAATAGTGTTTCACTAAGAAATATATAGTCATGTTCACATTGAGGTGTCATAGTTATGTCATTATTATGCCTAATTTATGTTATGATAATAGTTTTTTTCATGCCAAAATGGAATATGTCTAGAGCTATGTACAAATTAAAAAAATATACTCTTGTTCATTATTTTACATTAGTTATTTCTATAAAAACAAATATGATCCATCAGTCATCACCCAAACCATGGAAAAATAAATTGTCTCTAATTAAATACACATTTTAAATCATAATTAAGTATTAAATCATTACTTTTCACACTAAATAATAAAACTATAGGGTACCTTAGCCATATATTATAATAATTAACCACCAAAAGTGTTACATAGTTCATTTGTTTTTAGCAGAACCCATAAGAATAATCATGAACTATGGCTTATTTTTCAATTCAATGTATCATCAAAATAATCAAATGGGAGATTGAATACTGTAACATATCCTAATATATTATAATAATAAAATTAATAATATCATATCCCATTTCCAAATAGAGTAGGTCTCACAACAAGGTTTTTAACTTTGAAGAGTTAATTAGTGGCAAGGAATGATAATGGAATTATCCTAGGCATTCACATTTTACACAAAGAAAATAATCTCACCTAAGCCACCAATTATTGTGTTTTGATATATCATCACCCTGAAATATTTTGTCATGAACACATGTTTAAGATAAATATTTCCTAAATTCCTCATATTAAACCTCTTCATACTTAAATTAAATGTGGGTAATTTAAAATCAAGGCAAATATATACATTTCTCCCCAAACAATTGTCATGTTTTCCCTTATTAGTGAGTTATAGTGACAAATATAATTATATCATCAATATATTATGGTCTATCATTCATTTAAAAAAAATTCATCATAATAGTTAATCATTTTCTCTACCGAACTTGGAACCATACACAATATGAGATTTAATTTATTTATTCTTTGTAGCTCAAATTTTTCAATAAGCATGAGTACGTGCTAAAGTAAATAAATCCCAAGAATAAATTTCTAGGATCATAGTGATAAATTATGAATAATCCAAAACAAAAGAGGCTACAATAAAAACACAAACTAGCTAAGAAAAAAAAGGTATAAATGGAAAATTTGCATGAAGGCAAAAAACTTTGTTGATTCGCAGTGAAAAAATAAAATATTTACATAAGAGGATCTAAATAACTCTTAGCTCAAAATTGGAGTTTAAATGAATAATTAAAAAATATAAATAAATATAAATCTACCTAAAGATCATTGACCCATGCAATTTTTATAAAATATTTAGTTTTAGAAACTTTTGACTTTTAGTGCTTTCACTATTTTTAGAAGTCTTGCATGCAGGCTCGAATAAGCCTAAAATTTTCCAAATATATACTGAACACTAATATTATCCTAATTTATTAATTTCAACTGAAGTTCATTTCCATGTACCAAAATAAACTATTTTTAAAAATAGAAAAAACCTAAAAAAAATTCAAATGTATTTTTGAACACTCAAATGGTCACATATAGTCTTTTAAAAGCTATGAAAACACCCATAAATTGATATATCTATTTATGTATAAATTCAAATTTTCTAGACAATCATTTTATTTCAAATAATATCTCAAACATATTTATGGATCAAAATTTGTGGCCTTTAGAAGTTCAGACTCTGCATAATGCTCCTCAGGTTGAAAATAACTCAAGTCCTACAAGTTTCTCTGATTATACTCTATCCATTTATTCTTATCAATATTATTTAGATAACATTATAAAATCTATGTTTTTTCTTCCTACTATAATCCTTCCCATTGTATCAAGTACTTGTGATAACTGCATTGCCTTGTGTTCATTATCTTCTTATCCAAAACCTGCACTAGCTTTTCTTTCTTCTTCTTTGATACTTTTTTATAACTATATACTTATTTATATTAATATTATTCATCATATTATCCATGTAAATCATATAAATGAAATATTAAATACTATATAGATATCAAAATTTTATGGTAAACTCACCTCATAATCATTGTCGATGATTTTCTTCACAATTCTACATGATCTAATTTTCTTGTACTTCAACTTGTTGTATGTGTCTTTCAAAAATATTTATTTTCTCAAATATAAAATCACTAATTCTTCTTATTCAAATACATTTTACATTATTCTAACATATACTATAAATTTATACTTCTCATTTTTTTCAACTTTCTTCTAACTTCTTCTTAGAACTATTTCATATACTCTACAAATGCTTCTGCGTCATCACTATTTTTTTCTACAATTGATAACTATAAAAAATATTAAAAAAAACCTTAGGATTTATGAAATAAATAACCTAAAATTTTTATATTATTTTTGATATATTCACTAAAATGTTATATCCAAACTTAGTATGTGGTAAAACCAAGCCCTATTTTTTAGGGCTCTCTCTAACTATGCATCTCAGCAAATTGCCTAAGCCCTTGTTTACAACTTATATTAGTCCATTTTTTTATTGGTTGGTATGCACTACTGAATTTTATCTTATTTCTCAACTTCTTCCATAAATTACCCTAAAAATAAATTAGAAATTTTGTGTCCTTATCTAATGTAATGGTTTTTGGAACACCATGCAATTTCACAACATCCTTAAAAAATAGTTCTGCAACTCTAGTGGCATTATTGATTTTATTATCTACAATAAAATAAACCATATACGAAAACCTATTATAATTAAAAAATTGATTCACTACATATCTATGTTTTTGGTAATCCTAACATGAAATCAATACTCAAATCTTTCCATCATTTTCTTAAAACTAGTAATGACATGTACAACCCTAATTTTTATCCATGTCCTTTAGCCACTTGACATATCCTACATATAAAAACATACCTTTTCATATATATCTTCATCTTTGGTCAAAATTAATTTTTCTCCTACAAGTTTATTGTCTTATAATTACCAAAATGTCCATCCAACCCACCATTGTCCATTAATCTTAGAATATTATCTCTTAAAGATGCAAATGGAATACATAATTGTTTCCATTTTAAGAGATAACCATCATATATAATATATTAATCATGAATAGTACATGTCTCACCTACTAATGGAGTCTTAAATTTCATAATTATATTTTCAAAATTTAGATTAGTATCATATGATTCCTTGACAACTTCAAACCTAACTACTTCACTCACCATAGTGGTTAATAACACCTCTCATACTCTAAGCATCAACTACTTGATTTTGTTTTCCTATTTTATGTTTCAACACAAAAGTATATCCCTGTAAGAAATAAAATCCACTTTGTTGTCTACTATTTAACTTATTTTGAATATTCAAATACTTCAAGGCCTCATTATCAATAAATAAGATAAACTTATTAGGTATGAGGTAATGCCTACAATATCTTAATACTTTTACAATGGAATAAAATTGAACATCGAATGTAAAATATTTTTGTCTTACCTCATTTAACTTCTCACTAAAATATGATATTGGCTTTCCTGTTTGACTCAACATACCACCAATTCCCACATGTGAATCATCATAATCAACCTCATATACTTTACAAAAAATATAGTAATGATAAAATAGGATTTTTTTTTAATCTTCTTCTTTAGAAAATCAAAACTTTTTGTTACTACCCTTGTCCACACAAAATATTTCCCTCTCATGCAATCTCTTATTGGTGAAATAATACTACTAAAATTATTAATGAACTTTCTGTAAAAAAATTATATACCATGGAAATAGGTCACTCAACAATTGCCTTTACCTTTTTTGAATCCATCCTTACTCCATATTTTATAACTAAAAATACCATAAATACCAAACAATTATGCATAAACCTACACTTCATTAGATTTATGTATAATTTATCCCTTATTAAAAACTTTAATATAATTCTCAAATGTTGTAAGTACTCTTATTTAATCATATTGAATATCAAAATATCATAAAAATAAACCACCACAAACTTACAAATGTGATCTCATAGCATTGTGTTCATCACCCTCATAAATGTGCTAGGTGCATTAGATAACCTTAATGGCATCACCATCTACTCATATAATCCATCCCTCATATTGAATGTTATTTCCCACTCATCTCTTATATGAATATGAATATGATAGTAACCACTACTTGGATCAATATTTTTAAGTATTTTGCTCCTGCAAGAACATCCATCATATCATCTAAATTAAGTATAGGAAATATGTATTTGATGGTAATTTTATTGATTGATTTACTATCCACACATATACTCCACCCTCCATCTTTCTTTGGAGTTATAAATGTTAGTGTTGCATATGGACCCATGCTCTCTCTTAATATACCTTTTCTTATCAATTCAATAACATGTTTATTCAGTTATACATATTCTAGTAGACTCATTATATAAGTTTATTGATTGGGTGGAGATGATCATGAAATAAAATCAATATGATGTTGAATGTCTCTTTGATGACAAACCATCTAGTAACTCATCAGGTATAACATCTACATATTAATTCAATACTTATTTTAGTTATTTTGGTACTTTTACCACTTTTGTGTATTTAATCTTAGCTATTAATACATAATAATCACATGTCATCTTCATTTATTTGGTAAATTCTTTTATGGATATAATGCTTTATACCTACCCTTCTTTTTTACTGGGTAGTAAATCTACCTTTGTAGCACTTTTCTAAAAATCATATGTATTCTTTGATCCATCATGAATTACTTTTATATACTATTTCCATGGCCTTCCAAACAACACATGGCATGCATCCATTGGTATAACATCACACCATATTTCATCATTGTAATTTTTTACTATAGAAAACTTGATTAAACACCTTTTATCTACTCTAACCTCATTCATTTTCTTAAACCATGAAATCTGATAAGGATAAGGATGTTTTTTACATTATAAACTTTGTTTCTCTACTATTTATTTAGAAGCCATATTTTCACAACTACCACCATCTATAATCATTTATCATACATAACCTCCTTAAGTGTACCTTGTTCAAAAAATATTTGATCGTAGCCATGCATCACCACATTCCTTATTTCTCACCTATTATTTCATGGGAGCCATCATTGTTCTCCTCATCATGGTATTTTCTCCACTATCTATTAATACAAATTTACTATTTTTCTTTTTTTTCTAAACTTTAACTAAATTCACTCTTGGGTGATTCTCTTGCCTCATTTCTTAATCATAATAGTGTAGACACTCAAATGCCTTGTGTCCTTCACACCTGTAAAAAATACAAGACCTATGTTAATTTGGAAATCATCCTCTAAGACCACCATAGCCTTATCCTATCTAAAATCCTCTTCCTCTTTTTTTGGTATTAAACCATTATTTTTTATCTTATTACTTTTATGCACCACGTGATAATTATCCTCTAGTGGGATTAAACCCACCTCTAGTGGTATTGAATCCACCTCATCCCCTTATTGGAGGGGATTATCCTCTTGTTGTCCTAGTTAATCTTATGAAATTCTATCTATTTTGGTTTTCTTCTACCTTCAAATATAATTGATAATCTTCCTCCATGCAAAATATTTAATGCATGCTCAATTTATCTTAAGTGGAAAACTTTAAACCAATTACATACCTTGCAGCCATTTATCGTTTTATTTTGTCATGATCCACTCATATGGAAAAATTGTAAAACTCATATGTATACTCTTGTATAATGCGATTCTTTTGCCTTAAAATTTTTGAATCGTTTGTATAAATGTTTTTCATAGTCTTTAGGAATAAAATTCTCCATCAACTTCTTCTCCTTCTTACTCTAGATGTTGATCTTTATCTTTACCCTTCCTCTATCTTTTTTTTATAGGAGATTCCACCAAATCATTGCATGACCCTTCAGTTTTATAAATGTAAACATTAATTTCTTGTATTCTCTAATATTTATCCATTAAAAAAGCTTATCCATGTTGTTAATCTAATCTATCAACTCCTCTAGTTTTAAAAATGATCTATATTCTATCACATCAACATTGATTCCTTTGTTACTTTCCTCTAAATCCAAAACCATCCTTTCTTCCATTGATGGTAGTTATTCCTATTGTTCTTATTCTTTATGAAATTCTTCTTCATAATACATGTCTTCCTTGGTTACATATCATGCTTTCCTTCATTATTAATTTATGATAATTATAGTTAATTATTTCACGTACCTTTATAATGCTTGCATAATCATGTTCATCTGAGCCATTCCTCTTCATCCTTATCCTTATCCTCTCACCATCTCTTAGATCTATTATCCAATAATATAATATTCTATACAAATATAAAAACATAAATAAAATATATTATCTCCAATATTCAAACCCATATTTAATACCCAATGATGAAAACATGAACAAGATAAGAAAAAATGCATAAACTCAGAATTAGCATGAAAGTAAAAAACACTAATTATTCTCATGGAATTAATAAAATATTTGTATAAGAGGATTTGAATAAATCTCAAATTTTAATTGGAGTTAACATGTATAATTTAAAATGTTAAATAAATCTAAAGCTACCTAAAGAACCTAAAGTTAGCTAACTAGGGTTTTTTTCAACTGTTATTTTTAGAAGTATTACATACAATCTCAAATGGGCCTAAAAATTACAAAAATGTTCTAAACACTAAAACTATCCTAATGGATGAATTTCAACTGAGTTTCACGTCAGACTACAAAAATACACTATTTATAAAAATAAAAAAAATCCCAAAAAAAACTAAAATGCATTTTTAGACCCTCAGATGGTCACATATGTCCTCCAAGAAGTTAATAAAAACCACCTACATGGATATAATATTTTTTTGATGAATTTACCTTTCCAATACAGTCATTTTGGTGCAAATGAAATCTCAAATAGAGTTACAGATAAAAAGTTATGGCCTCCATAAGTTTGGACTCTTCATCAATCTAGAGAAGAGATAACATGTATGATGGTGCAAAAATTTAGAGAGAAACAAAGAGCCATCTAGATCATACATAAATATTAAGTAAAAAAAAGGGTAGATATGACAAATCCAAACATGGAGTGGATAAATCGTAAAAGGATAAGGCTTAGAAAGGAATTGTGTGACAAGGATAGAAAAAAAAAGTAGCCCCATACAATCCCCTACAATAGTTTTCCCATCTTCCATTGAACACAAATCCAATTAGCATCATCTATTTGAGGTCGCAAATTAGGAAATGGTACATAATGAGTCTATTGAGACTTGGGTGCTCTATTAGGCTATATTGGTGTTTTATGCTAGATGGGCTCAAAAGATAAAAACACTAAGAAAATAAAAATATTTGAGTTTAGTATTGTGATATTTATATCTAGGTAATGTAATATAGTATTTATATAATATAATTCAATTATGTATGTATAATAAATATATAAATGATTTTACACCTACATAACTAAGGAATAAGAGAGAGAATATCTTTTTTTTTATGTTTTATACTTTTAATATTCCCACGATCCCTTTCAGTCCTATAACCCAAATATGTGTTTTGTTCATTTAGTATTTTGATTATTTATCTTCCTCAAATACTCAAATACAGATAGTTGAATTCATAATAGTGTCCTCATGTGGATGTTAGTTTCCCTCACAAAATACACACTATTTTTGGATCTTTCAATTTCACTTTTCTAAGGTTTTTTAATCTTTATGTTGGTGTTTTTTATTATCATGTATAGTTTTTCAATCTTTGTCATAATATCAAACCCTAGCTTCCTCACTCTTAGAGTAATTATGGGAACAAGGGTTAATGGTATCATTATGTTGATTTAACCCAAAATACCCCTCTATCATTGGGTACTACCTACATATCCAATACTTTAAAGAGGGACTCAAATTGATGTAGTTATCCCCTAATGTGTTGGCTTATGTGTGTACAAGATTGAAATATGTGGAAAGCAATTAAAATATTTACGTAGCTTATAATTTGGAAAATAGGATGTGTGTGTGTGTGTGTGTGTGTGTGTGTGTGTGTGTGTGTGTGTGTGTGTGTGTGTGTGTGTGTGTGTGTGTGTGTGTGTGTGTGTGTGTGTGTGTGTGTGTGTGTGTGTGTGTGTGTGTTCCCTTTGAATGATATGGAAATAGGATAAAATAGGTAAGATTTTCTCACTTGAATGTTTGATTAATTTTTTTTGTTACTTTGACTTATGAGAGGTAAGAAGTTCTTAGGCCTATTCTAGGTGAATAATAAATTATAATTGATCATGCATATATACCAATCCTTTTAAATAATATCTCACATTAAATCACTTAATATAATCATAGGGATACATTTCATTTGAAAAAATTATGACTATAGGGATTTTTACACCTGTCTTAGAATAGGGAACGTGCATCGACATAGGCAGCTAATTGGGACACAAGTGCTTGGGTAATTGGAAAATAAGCATAGGTCCAAAACTTGAAGAGATAAAATATAATTAGGTTTATATTATTATGAGTATGATATAAGGTATGAGACATCAAAATAACATTGGTCAAATTAAGAGATAAGTAATAGGCACAAAGAGATAACACATGTGAGCCTTTCAATAGTGGGAAAGGTCTATAACTGAGAGGAAAAATCAAGGTCTTGATTATCCAAATATAAAATACTAAGGTTATATTTAATCTATAAATAACATCTACACTCTCCATGCCTTTAATCTAGTAATGAAATTTCTAGCTTAAAAGAAAATAAATGTGTACTTAAGTGTACATAACACACCTTGAATTTATGTGAGCCCAACTTGAGTGCGTTGATGGTGACCAACGTAAAATCAAGATCATGTTGTAGTGTATAATCAATTGATATAATATTAAATTTAAATGATTAAAATTAAACGAGTAATGTTTAGGAGTACACTTGTATATCGATGTAACTACCTTGCCTTCTAAAAACATAATTTTAAAATATGTATCATTATAAACCATTATATATAATATTATGAAAAATATAATTATATAAAGTGAATAAATATATAAATATTGAAGGATAAATTCCCCTTACCTTGGAGAAAAAGGTGAGCTACCACCCAGTAGTTGATATTAGCTCAACTGTAAAACCCAATCATACTTATACATTGGTGAGTGTGAGTCAACCAAGTCAACTCACACTATAAATATGTTAAATTTGGATTATTTTATTAATCCAAATTATAAAATTGGTAATAATGAGTGATTTTATCACCTCAACCTTCCCAAAAAGTGGACCAAGTACTATAGTATATTGGCTTAATAATAGTCTATAATAGTCCAACCTTGTGAGCTAAAGTCTATAGAAGGGTTTGAACTATAAAATTTGATTTCATTTTTAAATTTAAGTGTTATTTATATAGGATATGCACATTATATATGTATCATGTTAAAACCTAAGTATAAATGGTACCAATGTATATAATTATGCCACAAATGTGTATCTAAATCATATAATTATATAACTTGGCCAATTTTCAAATTATGTAAGTGTGGAGGACATGCTTCCATAACATTCCCCCACTATAATATAAATCTAATAACTAGTATTAGTGTTGAGAACATGTTTACAAAATATTACTCCAATGTATATCTAAAACTGTGACAAATGTGGAGAACATGTTTCCAAACTATACTCCCACTACAATCTGAATTTGTGATTAATGTGGAAGTCATGACTTTATGGCATGCCCTAACTAATATCTCCCCCTCCTTCAAGTTAGAGGAATTGGAAATGGGTAGTTTCCTAACTTCTAAAGGATAATTTAAAAATTTAAAATGTGACTATATCATGTAACATATAGGAAAACATGTCTAGATAGATATATCATTGAAGCACATAATGTGTGCTCACATCAAGGCCTAAAAACATGATATAGATAATAGAAACATCTATAGAGTACCACTATAAGATCAATAATAAATCAATAATACATGCAAAAACACTCAATAGTGCATCAAAATATAATGCTCCAAGGAAACTAAAAACAAGGGGCATATTCAAATGCCACAAAATCTAAGATATCAGACTTAGTCAACTGTCCACAAAAGTAAGCATGTCATGTTCAAATTTCCATACAATAATAAATGAAATATTCAAATGTAAAAGAGGAAAAAAAAAGGCAAGAGGGATGTAAAAAATGTATCATATTATAATTTTGAAACAAGCAAGATAGTGGCAAGGAAAATTACTAAAGGAAGTGCACAAATGAAATAATAAGCACCCAACATGAACATAACATACTTACCCATAGAGCATATTTTTTAGAAAAAAATGATAATTAAATAACATATCAAGTACACTAAAAAATATATTAACATGGATAAATACATGTGTAAGTACATAAGCTCCAACCTAATAATATAAATTTATCATAGAATAATGTAACTTGGATGTATCATGATCAAAGAAGTAGATGTACCAATGTCCACATGACATGACTATAGGGAAGGCCCAACATTTGAAAGTTCATATATCATGAATTTTTGTATGAATTTATAGCACATAAAATATGAATGAAACACATATGTATATATAAATAAATGATATGTTATCCACTAACATGGAACTAAGAACATAAATGCCAATGAGCCAATATAACTTGTAAAATGTTGAAAGTATATATATATATTATATATATATATATATATATATACATATATATATATACACATATATATACATATACATATATATACATATACATATATATATACATATACATATATATACATATACATATATATGCATATATATATATACATATGTATATATATATGCATATATATATATATATATATATATATATATATATATATATATATATATATATATATATATATATACATATATATATATACACACACACACACACACATATATATATACATATATACACACACACACACACACACACATATATATATATATATATATATACATATATATATATATATATATATACATATATATACATATATATATACATATATATATACATATATATATATATATATATATATCCACTATGAACCTAGTGCAATAAATTGATGATAATACCAATAAGCATGCATAGGTGTAATATATAACATTTTATGATCTGTAATTCTCTATGTATGTATAATAAGATTGTATGGTCATGAAGAAACAATAGAAGGAGTAGGGGTTCACGGAACCCATCGTTGAATTTTTTGTAATTTTTTTGAAGTATCAGTAATAGGAACATGTTTAGGTGCTCTAGATATTTGAACATGGTTCATAAATTAGTAATTGTATCATGATTTTTGGGTAAGTTTGTATTTGGTATTTTTACTTCTCATGAATGTGCAATTTTATTTCTTTAATCATTTTGTAGATGATAATTTCACTTATTTTTTATAATAGATATTTGGATATGATAAACAACATGGAAGTATAAAATATTTAAATTTAATGAAACTTCCAATTTAGTGATAATGAATTAATCATTGTATGTAACGAAACTAATTAGAAATAAGAAAGCTTGACTATAATGATCAAGGGGTAATGGAAATTCTAGTATTACATTTTTCACTATAACTGATGTATCTATAAAAATATCCCTTGAAATTATATGTGCTAGTTTTGGTAACCAAATCTATTATTTATTCATGCCCCCTCCACATGTCCATCTATCAAGATATTGATCAAACAATGGTTCCTTGGTAATATCATTATGGGAAAGATTAGTCCTAGTAGAGGTTACACTAGAAGAAGGACTTATACTAGTGGTCATGTTCTTTAAAAATATCATCATGGGATGTCTCTACCCTCTTAGAAAAAATATGGGAAAGAGGTATAGATGTATATTTTTGAAAATCAATGATCTACCAATATGCCAACTACATAAGATACATTTCAATAGAAAACCAATCACTATCTTGATGCCAATTGATACCATGGTAAGTGTAAAATTGTTGTTTTTTTACCATTTTAAATTTATGTGGTCAATAAAAAAAAATTAGGATGAATTTTTGTCATTAATTTGTCCAATATTTAAACATTATATCATGTGTTATATATTAGTACCAATCAAACCAAAGTGGCTACTTTTTTATAAAGTCATATGGTTTAACTGTAGGATGTATTCTATAAGTATGATCCCTTTTTTTTATTCAATACCTTTATTGTTGTTCTTTTGTAATGCTAACCATTTTGAGTAAAGCTTTGGAAGTGGTTCATGACATTTCTTAGTTTTTTCCCCTACTTTTAAATATTTTTTATACCATATTTTCCTTTAGGTGGGGACATAGGTAATTTGGTTTTAATATTGGTTAAGGTGTGCATGAATATTTATGAACATCCCAATATAAAATTTTAAATGAAGAAAAGTGATTGTGCAATGTTCTTTCTCTAAGTGGAAAATATCCATGCTAAACATTAATTGCACTTCCATATTTGAGGGGGTATATTTTAATGTGTATAAGATATCCTTAAATTTGATAGCATATTTTTTAAGGGATTCATCTTCATTTTGAATTAAGGCCTACAAATTTTTCATTTGTTTCTTGGGTAATGTGTACTTATAAAAACTAGATAAGAATAAAAACTCAATTTTTTAAATATTGATAAGGAACCATTTTGGAGTGTATAAAACAAATCAAGAGCCTCTTGAGCTAAACTTAAATATGTAAATATTTTAATAACAAACATCCATATTTATCCCAATGTTCAAAGGAGTGTATATATTAATTCAAATGATTTATAATATCTAATTTTCCATCAAAGGAATAACATAATTATGATAAATGTGGAAGGATATGGATAATCAAGAACATCTCTAGTAAGGGTTTTGTCCTCTAATATAATACCATTGAAATTATCCTCATGGGAGGAAACTTGCAACATAAGAATAGTCATTTGTTGTTGAAGATCCCATGGTAGTCATTAGAGATAACATATCACTAGGATTGTTTGTAAAGTGGTTGAATAATTACTTAGATATTTTAATTTATCATCGATATAGAACATAGGAATAATATGATCCTTACCGCCCACATTTTATTTTAATAAAAGATCATCATATGTTTTGTAAATATTAGGTAAATATATATCCACTTTACACGATGATTCAACAAAGATCATTATATCTTTTTTATTATCACAAAGGTTAATAATATCATTATTTGAAAATTCCTAAGTACTTGGATTATTATTACATGGAAGAGTGATAGAATATGTACTTTCATTATTTTCATTAGTGGAAAATGTAAAAGAGGGTGAGAGAGAGGAATTTTTTCCATTTGGCTTGAAATATATCATATGAACGAAAGTTGTGAGCTTCATTTTCAAATTTTTAACTCAAATAAAATAGGGTAGAAGATGCAATATCACTTTCTAAATTTTTTATATAAATGTTATATGATAAGGGTACATTAGTATAACTAGAATTTTAATCTTGAGTTCCCTTATTGCTACTTAACTTTGGAATGTTTTTCAATAGTAAACCTTTGCCAATTTTTTTTTTTTATTGAATTGGAAGAAGAGTAAAAGAACATTTATCTATGCGCATTTAGCTAGTATATCATTTTCATCTTTATAATATAAAAAATAGGAAGATAAGTAGTACATTCATTTGTATCATTGAGATCTAAGGATAAATAATTACTTTCATTAGATGCATTTGGGTGATGTAAAGAAGAAATATAAATCCACATTGCCATTATTTTATAAATAAAGCACACACTTAATTTATTTACTATTTACATTATTTTAAAGGAAGATAATAATTAATTTTTATTCATCTTGAGAATGTATGCATGAAACATTTTGACTTGAAACATCATGAATGCTAACTTCTTGCATATCTATTGCATCATCCTTATGCAATGCACTAACAAACTTTATCATTTTGAAGTTTTATAATATTCATCATTAGAAAGAGAAGAAATAGGATAAATAGGATCCACATACCCAAGATAAATAATGTCACACTCATAACCATAATAAATAATGGTATGAGCATTAGCATGTTCATTTATACTTGCATTTTTATCATTAGTTATTTCATTATCATAGATATAACAAAAATAAGGGATTTGAGCCCATTTTCAATATGCCATAAGATCTTCATATGAAATAAATTGATCATTATAAATATTAAACAAATAATCCAAAGGATGGGCCTCTGTATGGAATTGCTCAATTAAATGCATAAAAAATTTAAATTTTCATGTAATCACAAAGAGATAAATTAAAATTTTTAGATAAAAAATATACATAAGTATTCTTTAAGCTATGCCCATGCAATAAATTAAATCTAAAAATTAAATACATGAATCTAAAATAAACTTATTAAGAAGAATAAAACCCAACATGTACGCTATGATTTGGTTCAACAAATAGAGGACCGATTCAACAAAATGTTATATGCTAGATAGCCTCAATAGACAAAAACACTAAGAAAATAAAATTGTTTGAATGCTCTCTTATAATATGTTTATATAGGCAATGTAATACAGTATTTTGGTAATATAGTTTATTTAAGCATGTGCATTAAATATAGTAATGATTGTATACCTACATAAAATAAGTCATAAGAGAGAGCATATATATTTTTTCTATTTTTGAATTTTAATGTTTCTTAGATCCCTATCAGTCATGTAACCTAGCTTTATTTTTTGTTTATTTAGGATTTTGACTATTGTTATTCCTTGGACATTTCTAACATATCTAGACACTTGGGTAAATAATAAAATATTCTTGTGTATGTTAGTATCCCTCAAAAAATATAAAATATTTTTTGGATATATCAATCATGTTTTTATAGGTTTTTTTTCCTTTCTTTGGGTGTGTTTGAATATCAAGCACAGGTTGTCACTCTTTGTCAAATTATAAAACCCTAACTTCCTCACCCTTGATGTAACTATGAATTAAATGGTTTAGTGGTCTCATAGTGTCAATCTAACTCTAAATACACATCTATCAATGGGTGTTACCTACATAGCCAATACTTTGAAGAGGGCATCATACTGATGTAGTTTTCCCCTAATGTGTTGGCTTGTTTGGGCACAAGGACATAATATCTGGAGAGCAATTATAGCAGTGACCTGGCTTGTAACTTAGAAAATAAGATTCATGGAATGATCTTTCAATACTTTAAAAATATATATGTGTTGTAAATATTACCGATATGGAAACATGATAAATTAGGGAAACTTTGTTCACTTCTTAATTGATTTTTTTGGTACTTTTCCTTATGAGAGGTAAGATGTTACTAGGTCTATGTTAGGTGAATAATGAATGAGGATTGATCATGCATATATGATAACCATTTTAGATAATATATTATATTAGATCACTTATGTTGACCAATAGGATACATTTCATTTATAAAATTGATGACTTTAGGGCACTAGACACTTGTGTCGACATAGGTGTTTAACTAGGATGTAAGTGTCTTGGTTGTTGTAAAATAGGTACATGTATAAAATTTATAGAGATATAATATAAGTAGGTTTTTATCATTCTAAATATGATACAAATTTTGAGCCATTATAATTAAAAAAATTAATCTAAGAGATAATCAATAATCACAAAGAGATAATAGATGTGAGCTTGTTAGCAATGGGAAAAGTCTAGAATTGAGAGGAACAACCAAGGTATATATTTGTCAATTTTAAAATATTGAGGTGCTATACAATTTCAAAATAGTGTCAATTATCGGTTGCCAAATTTTATGTTCATAAGTTTTCTATTCATATACATTGATACTTAGTCATGTGAACTACATAAATATATGATGAAGAGCATGAGCTCAAAATCACATTGAAGTCCATAGATAAGGATTTATAATTTCAAGTTTGTTTCCATTGAAAAAATCATTTTAGGGGTGGTCGTGATATAAAAATATATCATAAGAGATAAAAATTCATAAATATCTACAACAAGATATGATAAAGCATAAGATCACATTCAATTCTGGGATCTATGAACTATTAAGTCCAAACAACTTAACTTCTACTACTAGTGGCCAAATTAACACACATCCCTCTAAAAATATATTTATTCATTTATAAGGGTCCCTCCTTAATTAATGAGGACTCTAGGTTTTATCAATGTCCAATTACTATTTCAAAAGTGTCATCAAGACTTACTATTTATGAATGACCATTCAAGTCCTCATGTTGAACTATATAGGTTATTCTAGACCATATTAAGATTTGTTCATCATAAACCTTTAAGATTTTTGTTGAGTTTCTTTTAAGGTTGATTCTAAAGCCTATACCCAAAAATCTATCACATTTTCTCCATCACGCGAGGGATGAGTCACATATACTTACCCAAAGTATACAGTGAAATATCGATTCCTAAAGACTTTAAAACATGACATGTGTTTACTCATTTCTTATCAAACAAATATCCTACTATAGTTTCTCAATATATTATATTACCATCACTATAAAAAACTCAAGAATTCATTTACTTAACACATTTCAATATTCAACATAGTCCATTACTCAAAATATCATATGATAAACATTAAATTCTCATCAAAATGATTACTGATTATAATACAATGCTCTATATTCACTATAATGTTCACACATGGATCAGTTTTGAATGATTACAATAGGAGTTTTTATACTTTTTTCCCTATCCAAATGTCAAGTTCCTAACTCAAAATGGACACATGGCACATATACTCCCAACAAGCTGAGAGTCATGGCTCTTACAACTGATTGTTCCTATAGACTTAGGCCTCTACTTGCCTAGATGTCTACTCTAGGTTATACATTTATTTTCAAGTGTTCCATTTCTCATAGAATATACATGGCCTTCAATTAGTGGGGTCAAATTGTCTTAATTTATTTATTATTCAAACTACTCCCACATTCCTCACACTCCACTTCCCTTGCACTCCCCTAGTCTTCCTCTTCTAGTTTCAGATCATCTATTTTTAGGTTCCTCATGCCACATTCTCTTGACTAGGTCCTCTCACACTGGGCATTTCATGCCATTATCCTTTTTCATCCTTCAATTATTGTGCTACTAGTCTCACATCAGGTCTTCCTGTGACATTGTTATTTTATGCCATATCAATACTTGTATAGAATTAGACAATGGTCCTTCCATGTTGAGTGCCAAAATAAAAAAAAATACTTGGTCATAATTGAGGGGCCAACATTACCCCATACTAATCTCTTAGTCTATCCTATACTAAGTTGTACTGGTATCCTCAAGGAACATAGGCCCCTTATGCTTGAGTTATTTCTTTAGCTCATCCCATTGGGATAAGGTGTCAAGAACTTTAGTAGTTATTTTCTCAATGGCCTCTTTTATTGATTTCAACTCCTCCAGTTGAATTGGGGTCTGATTCTTCTTCATCTATTCCTCTAGGGCTATATTAGCTTCCTTTTGGATGTTCTCTAATTTAGAGACCTCCTTATCAACCTATCCATAAAGTGTGGTAAAATTGGCATTTATTTGTTGACAATAGTTATTAATAACATCTTTCATCATTTCCACATCCTTGAATGCCTTCGCATGCTCAGTTCGATATTTTATTAATAGAGATACATTGGCCTTTTACAACCTTAAAACCTCCTCATCATTGAGTCAGGCCTCTATTATTTTATTTGGGTAAAACATGTGTGTAAAAATGTCATCCAAAATTGGGATAAGCTTCCTGACTCTTTCCAAAGTACTATGGTAGATATTTTATACAATGGTAAACTACTTGACAAGCTTTTAGGACTCATTTTTGGTCATGGATCAATCCTTTTTATTTTTGAGAAAAAGCTCAACCAATATCTCTAATTTTCCAAGGGCATCCCCATCTAATGGTATGCCATCTGCTAGTGCCAGCTTTTCTTTCAAAATTATTTTACTATGGGTTAATACCCTTACCTTTACCTCAATGGTATTTTGAAGTTGTTGCTTCAAATAGGCCACTTCCTTAGCTATCACCTATCTTTTAGCATATACTTTATTATACATTTCCACCACCCTACCATGTTTTTTTTTAACTATGCACATGTCTGACTCTAACAAAATCATCTGGCACATCATTTACATGGTAAATTTCAAAAATACAACGTTTTTCATTATTGGGGAGAGTTACTATGAATCAAGTTTCATGATATTCTATAGTCCTAGGTTATCTAGGATAGAAAAAATGCTATCTAGTGGAACATCGAACTAAGGCTCTTTATTATACATGTCCAAAAAGATGGATAACTACCTCTTAGTTTCTTGGGTCACATCATTGGGGTGGAAATGCTTCCAAAGATATATTTTTAATTGTCTATGAAGAACTAGTATCATTTATGTAGATTAGATGACACTCTTTATTCTACTTCCCCCTTAGCTAGCCCCTTCCCCTTTATATGGTCTCATTCAGGTTCTTTATGGCTTCTAATAGCCATCCCATCCATTCCAATCCCTCTAGTACTCACTTGATAAATGGCTAAGAGCTCTCACATTGGGGATGAAGTCTTCTTTGGATCAAATTATATTATGTATCTACTCTTGGGAGGGGTCCTTTTGGGGTGCTTGATATGGAGCTACCTTGGTGGAAATATTTGGAGAAGGTGGAGGTGATTGTGGTCATGGTGGTGAAAGTGGGGGAGTTGGATGAGGAAATGGTTAAATTGGAGATGAGGTAGGTGAGTGGGAAGGAGTATTATGAGGTGAAGGTGATGTAAGTGAATTATGAGATGGAGATGGGGATGATGATGGTGAAGTAAAGTGTGGGGTAGTGGTGGTGGCACTAGATGGGGTTGTTAAATTGTCCTTGAGGATTGTGATTCCTCTATCCTCTACCACTTTGTGGGGCCCTACTACCCACTTGTGTCAGTACTTGGCTTGGATGGGCTCTTCTTCAATGGTACCTAGGGGATACTCTCCTTGGGTTCCTCATCTTGAGGATGTAGGTTGGGACATAACATATAAAATAGTTTATTTACATGTTCCCCAGCTAGGATATTCTTCATCTTGATACTGGTCATTATTGTTTCTCCCATCTCTGGATAGGCCTTTTATGTTAGGATATACAAACATCTTCCAGAGGGTATGGCACTCTGCATCAATCCATTTATCTTGTATGTTTATCGATTATGAATCATAGATTCTATTGATGGAATTGATGAAGTAGCATGAAAATATGGCATATGATAGCTTAAGCCATGTTGAGAGCTCTCTAGAAACATTCATCTAAATATCTGCCAAGGAGAAATTATGCTTCACAAAAAAATCTATTTTATCTTCTATTAATGAGGGAAGATCTTTGGGAATGAGCCATTCCTTCTTGAAATCTACCTTCATTCCATCCAAACTGTACTTCATCTTTAACTTATATGTTGGAGTGATGTGTTAAGGGTGGGTGAAAGCTTTTTAGCACTTAGTAGGGGACTATTAAGTGGGTGGATACACCCACTTCATAAATCTTAAACTATAATTAAACACGTTGATTTTAACAAAAACCAATAATAACAAGATTACCCCCCAAGGAATCCTAAACTTAGGCATTATATGCACCATCTAGCTATCTTTGGCTATCTTTTGGGAAATGTACAAAGCCTAGTTGTATTGTACTCCTTGCACTACTTGGTTTGTTATGTGAAGGTGGGCCATATCCACTTCCTTCCATTAATTGGTCCCTCCAACCTTGGTGAAAATGATCAATGCTATGACTCTTAGAGCAAGATCATGTAGGGTTGTGATGTGCATTGCATGTCCCTAATTTTGGTACATAACTGTGATGGTAGTCTACTAGATTTCTTTTGTATCCACCAAGTCATCCAATATATTGACCCCTGAGCATTGGAGTCCTATGACATTACTTACCCTCTCTATCTTGATCTTCATGTTGATCCTTATGAAGTGGATGTAATCCTCATGAATGTGTGAGAGGAGGAACTAAACTACCTCAATAGGATCTCTAAAGTATGATAGTTCAAGTGTCGAAAAAGGCCAACTTTGTCCAGTTCGTTCTTGATTGTCAGGTCATAAACCGCCTAGTTTCATGTGTTGGTGGTCTAGACCTGATAAACATTTTTCAACTTCACTGCATTTCCTAGATGGTAGTGGTTATAGTCAAATATCATCATAGTTGCCACCTTATAGACCAAATTTTCCATGTGCAAGACTGACTCAGGGTATTACATCTCTTCTATGTAAATGGTTTGAGGGGGAAATGGTGGAGAGGTCTATGATGAGGAGGATTGTGCCTAATTTTCTTTCTTTGCCATCTTGACTTCTTCCACACCTTTACTATAAATTCTTGTATGTTGCACTTGCCTTAGTGTCTCTTCTAGGTATTCCAATGGCTTCTCTCTTATAAGGAACCATACTCACTCACTCACCTCTCTCTCTTCTAGTATGGCTATCATTTTTTCAAGTCTTTTTTTACTTTTTCTTCAATTACATTACCCTCTATGGTGCTCAAAGGTTAACCCTTGGCCATCCCATGTTCCCAAATGAATACATGATGGAAGTTAAATTTCCTCAGCTCTTTATCTTCACACTTCAACAATGGTAGAACTTATAACTTAAAACTTTTTACCAACCTCAACCCACTTCTACTCATGGTTGTAATTAAAATTTTCCTCTTCTGCTTGGAAATCCTCTTCACATCTTTGTTTAGTTCTCAAACACTCTATTTCATAGTGGGATTGACTTTATCTGGTTCTCTGGTTCATTAATCACTTGAATTTTCTAGCAAGATAAAGTGTAAAATGGCTTACATTTGGTTATTTATAGGTCCTCAAGGCAATCTACCTCATTAATTTGTGTCCTCTCCTTATCATTTATGGCCATAAATGTATATCTTCTAATAGTATTCATACTTTGGATCTTACATGTTATAACAAACTTGTCCCATCATTCCACTCACATGCTTGTTATTATGGCTACCCTTGTTGTATTTATGGTTTATTTCTTCCTATGCCTTTCTGGGAAGTGGGTGATAATTGTCTTATTTTTCCAAAGTAGTGGAGACCAACTATCTTACAAATGGTGGGAGTCTATTTTATTAAATCACTCAGGCACTTTTAATCACTAGCAAGACATGTATGACTCTTGTGCCCTTGAAACATGTGTGCCCACATGTTAGGTCTTGTATTCATATGCATCTTACCCCACACTAAAAGGGTTTGTTGTGCCCCATGAAACAACTAGACTAAAAATTTCAAAAGAGATTCATGTGCCACAAGGGCAACACTTTTTTTATTGAAAGTACTAAATCCTAATCTAATGGCCTTAAGCCTTATTTAAAATAACATTAATTTAAAGAGAATAATAATAGAGCCAAAGTCAATTCCCATTATATTATTTTGAGAAGAATTGACCATCTATTCTCTTTAGCCAGCATGCACCAATAGATTGGATACTATGAATTGTGAATGGACCATTCCAATGAATGTAGAGCTTCCTAGGGTGGTGCATGAGCTTAGATTCATAGAGTAGGAATTTCATACCTGGGGTGAATATTATTTTCTTTATATGGTGATCATGCCATGTTTTAAATTCTCATTCTCAACATCTTGATTTTAGTGAGTGAGAAATTGAGCCTTGTCTAGTTTCATGAGTTCATAGAGGTGAGATTTCAAAGATGCATCATCATCAAGGTTTCCTATATGTGATAATCCATTTAATTATATTGTAATATTATCTTTTCATTTCACATATTCCAAAAAAAAAAAAAAAATTAAAAATATGTCCAACATTTACATTTTATATTATCTCCTTAGCATATATGTTAATGGTTCCATGTTGGTTTATGCCATATCAATACTTTATATATACATATGTTTCATACATATTTTAAGTGTGATTCAGGCATACACATATATGTGATCTTTACACTTTTAGATGTTGAGCCTTCCCTCTACTGATGTCATGTCTATAATTGGGGCATTCACTTATTTGAACATGATACATCTAGGTTATAACACGGTATGGTCATTGTACATATGCCCTTATCTATGCTTATATCTTTTGTAGTGTACTTTATATGTTATGTACTTAATGGTTTTTTTAAACACATATGATCCATGGACTACTATTCTATGTTTTTACTAGTTTTTGATGTCTTAATTCATGCACTTCCTTTGAGTGTCTTGCTATGTTATTGTATTACTTATTTTGGGCATTTGAATATGATCCATTGTTTACAACCCATGTGACTTTTCTTACCTATATGACATTTGAATATGTCATTCTTTGATTTTTGGACATCTAACTAAGTCATGTCCCTTTAATTATGTGACATCTAAACATCCTTTTATTTAGGTATTATTGGACCATTGTGATTTTATTCTATTTTGAGTGCTCTTGTGTGTGTTCTTTATTGCTTGTTGAACTTGTGTTATTTCTACCTAAATGTTGTAATGATATACATCATGTATCTAAGGACTTCAAGTGATCACATTCTTTATGCTTCAATAATATATCTACCTAGACATGTTCTCTCTATATCCTAAATTATCCATTCATTATTTACATGGTTATATTATTATATTTAGGTAAGGTAACTACCATTTACCAAATTACCTCATGTCAAACATGGTGGGAGGGGAATACTAGTGGAGGAATGACATAGAGGCATGACCTCCACATTTTTTCACATATTCAGATTGAATAGGGACATGATCTAAAAAATGTTTTTAAAATTTTTATAGGTCTTAGATTCAGTGGGAGCATGATTTTGAAATACGTTTTCCACACTTATTCAATATTCAACATACATAAATTATAGAGGGTGAATTTATTTAAAACAAATCCCCCCACATTATCACTTGCACTAGTCCTTAGATTCATATTACAATGGGGCCATGTTTTGAAAACATGTTTTACACACTCACACCAGTTCTAAAATTTAGATTATAGTGAGGGCATATTTTTTAAACGTGTCCTCAAACTTAAATAGTTTCAAATTGGACAAAATTCATAGTTATATGATTTAGATACAAAATTGTTGTAGAATTAAATATATTATTAGCATTATTATACATAGTTTTATCATGACATTTATTTGAGGTGTGTATGCTATGAAATGTATGTCTAATATTGTAAAATCAAATAAATTTTAGATTCAAAACACTTTCAGGGACAGTCATCACCCACTAGGTTGTAATTTTATGGAATTTATTGAGTCAGTATATTGTAGTAGTTGTTTCACTTTTTGGTATGGTTGAGGTGATTAAATAACTCAATCTTACCATGTATATAGGTTGGAAATGATTATGTTATATAGCCTGACTAGATTTATAGTGTGATTTGACTTGGTTCATTCACACTCACAAAGTTATAATTATGATTGGGTTACATGGTTGAGCTAATCTCAATTATTGGGTCGTAACTCATATTTTTATTAAAGGTTGGGGGCATGTGTCC
>JARHVA010001883.1:2870000-2882500 GCA_037957365.1 Torreya grandis | reverse complement strand
ACCTAGACATGTTCCTCTTATACATAGATTTTACATTTATATTATCCTTTTAAGGTAAGGCAACTACCATATTGTACTTCCCCTCACCTTAAAGTGGGGAACATATCAGTGGGGGCATGTTAAAGAGAAATAACTCTAGATTTTTCATAGTTTAATATTTTAGTGGGGCATGTTATGGAAACATGTTATCCACACTTACACCAAGTATTAGAATATCTACATTCAATAGGATAATGCCATGGAAACATGTCCTACACACTATAAAAAAACTGGAAAATTTTCATGGTTATATGATTCAAATACACATTTATGGTAGCATTTTATAGATTGATACCATTATTATACAAAATTTTTAGCTTGAGAAATATATGAGGTGAATATTCCATGGAAAGGGAAACTAAAAAATCAAGTTACTTTCGTTATTTCAAATACTACTATGGATGGTTACCATACCTAAGATGCATTTTTTTGGATTATTATTGAACCAATATACTACAGTAATTGGTTCACCCTTAGAAGGTTGAGATGATTAAATCACTCAATATTACCAATTTTATAGGTTATAATTGATTAAATCATGTAAACTAACCAATTTTATAGGATGGAGTGATTAAATCATCCATCCTCACTAGATATGTAGTTTGATTTGATTGGATCACTCACTCGCTAGATTATAATCATGATAGGGTTGCACAATTAAGATAAACTCAATGTTTGTGTGGAAACTCACCTTTTTGGCCAAGGTTAGGGGAATTTTTTCCTCCAATATCTATATATGTATGAACTTGAAAGTTTCAAAATTGTCCTGATATTAGCTCTAATGTTTCATAATGAAGCATTTATTCAAATAAAATTTCCAAAAGGCAAGATGGTAGCACAAACACATAGGTATACTCCTGACCTTGTCCTCTTTACTTTAAAACATTTAAAAATATTTTAATTCTAGATTATATGCACTAGTTATACACTATAACATGTTCTTGGCTATATTTAAGTCTCCAACAAATCACTGGGATCATGCAAAATAAAATTGTGTTATACACACCAATGTATGATTTATTTTCCTTTAAGCTAGAAATATCATTAGTAGATTAAAATGAGGGAAATCTAGATATTAAATTTGAATTATATAACATCTCAGTCTTGTACAATTGGAAAATATCTATCATGGTTATACCTAGAATTTATAATATATTCCCAATGACAAAAGGCTCACGTACGCTATCTATGTGTACCAAATTTTTTATATCTTATTCTAACCATATGTTATTTTGATGATCAACCTTCTATGATATCCAAAATTATCTAAGCCTTATCATTTTCATTTTCCACTAGTTTTGTACATGCAACTAATTTTTACTTTCCTAAAAGCATGCATCCCAACTAGACACTTATGTCGACATAGGTATCCCTTTTCCAACTATGTGTCAAATTATAAAATTCATAAAATTTTAAAATGTAATGTGTCCTTATAGTTAGTGTAAGTGATTTATTTCAATATATTTTCTAAAAGTATTAGTATATATACAAAATCAATCATCATTCATGATTCACCTAGAATATGCAAAGAACTCAAAATAAAACATACCAAGAAGAATTCAATCAAGCATTCAAGTGAGAAAACCCAAGATAAGTATTATTCTTATTATATGTCTAAAGTATTAAAATAAAAATTATTAATCCATAATTTCAAAGTAAAAATATAAGTCAATGCATGTTATTGCTTATTGTACATTTCACTATTATACACATACAATCTGACATGTAGGGGAGAATTGCATAAGATTGAGACCCTATCCAAATTATTTTATATGTAGGTAGAAACAATTAATAAAGGGGACCTTGGGGAAACTTTCCACGATGATCCCACTAAACCATTTTTACCAATCACTCCAAATATGAATAGATAGGGTTTGATAATTTGATAAAGAGGGATATCTTATGTGTGAAATATGTATATATTATAAAAAGGTGATAGAAAACCTAGAAATATCTAGTTGGTCATAGTTACATCCAATCACTAATTTATATAGGACATCTACATCCAAAGAAAACACCTCCATTGATAAAACTATCTAGATCTAACGTAAGCTTTTGAGGTTACAAAATGAAATAGATTCCTGCATATGATGATTGTTTCAAAATCTTGATCTAGTAAAAAAATCATGTTTATTCCTAGATCTACATATGTATAATAAACTAGATAAGTACTCTTATATCTAATTTATCACAATATAAATAAAAATTTGTACTTTTTATTTTTGACATATCTCAATATTATAGACATTATTTATGATTATATACCACCTTAATCTTCTACACTTGGAAAAATTGAACCATGGTAGGGTTTTTTTAAGGTCCCTTAAGAAAAATCCATTTGTAAAATTCTAGTGAATATTAAAAAGTACATTTTATGTTCTTGGCAAATTGAAGGGAAAGTAGTTTCATTGAAAAGGTGAATTTTAGGCATCACTTGAGCATAACATTTAGTAACCTCTATATAGACCATCTAGATGACATCAAAAACCTTTTAAATAGTGTCATGACCTTATAAATGGTGTTAAGAGGCCTTGGATAGTGTCTAGAGTCTGTGGATGATATCCACAGACTATGTATTTCATCTAAAGTTTGTGTATGGTGTATCGATGCTTTGGATGACATCCATAGCTTCTTGACACCATCCACATACTTTGGATTTCATCCATAGGCTTAGGATGCTAGACTACATGATCTAGACACACATTTTAAAAAAATAAAAAAGGTCATTATATATGTTTTTTATCCTAAACATTATTGCATATTTGCATTACTCTCAAATAATTAGACAATTTCAAAAAATAAATCAACTTGATCCAACTTTGTATGCAAATGTTAAGTGCATTTGAAGTTGTATATGTTGTTAAGAGCTATTATATGGTCTCTACATCCCATGGATGGAATAATTTTTTCTCTTATGGTTTCTATAGGTTTTGGATGATGTTCCATTGGCTCTATATTCCATCCAATGGCTTTAGATGGTGTCTAAAACATCAAATGGGCATAAATTTTGCATATGGAATTGGTTCAAGTTGATTTATTCTTTAAAAACGTCTAATTATTTAAGAACATAAATATGAAATAATATTTAAGATAAAATACATCTATGATGACCTTTTCCCATATTTCAATTAATAATCTAGAGCATGAAGTCTAACATGTAGAGTGTGTAGTCTAGCATCTAAAGTGAGTAGATGAGCATCTAACATATGTCACATATAGAAATAAATAAAAATTTACATCAATCCCATGGAATTTTATACTCATAATTTTATAATTATTTGTAAACATTAGGTGATCTAACCTATAAATCTAATTTATAACCCAAAAATTTAGGTGACCCAGTACTCTTTAATAGTCCAAAAAATTGCCAAAACTAAATTTAAAAAATTATAATATTCATGAATTAGAGAAGATTAACCACTAAAAAAACCATGATCCCTGGTTTTTCATCTCAGTTATATAACTTTTGCACTTCTATAATTCTCACATCTATTCCATCTTATGACCCTTAGCCTATCTCTTAGTCTGACTAGTCTTATGTTGGTGGAACAGACCCTATATCTTGTCTAGAATTATTAAAATGTAATCATCTTCAACCTCTATATGTTATGATCTTGTACTTGGTTTTTTACTCCCTAGATACTAACATTTGGGATAAAAAAATAGCATCAATGTTACTATCCTAACCTAATGCAAATGTCTAGTGCCCTAAAATCATAGAATTTACTATCCTTCATCTTATAGATCCAACAATGTGTTATCATCAAAACTATATAATTACTTTGTTTTACATGTCATTTATATAAATATCTTAGTTTTAATTTCTATATTTAGACTATCTCAACTTTATGAATTCAACATATGCTTATATCTGAGTTTAGCATCTAATTGGCCTTTTATGGTCTTGATTATCAACCTTGTGCCATTTCATTTTTATATTCTTAACCCTATATAGCTCAAGTTACAATTCCTATCTAACTTATCAAAAATAGGTTTAAACATTTGGTTAACCCTATCTTTGAACTCCAAACCTTAGGTCCCATAAGGTTTTCATATTTTTTCTATTGTTAATCCATAATTTCTATAATCCTTTCATTCATGTCTAACATGGATATCTTTGTTAATTATTTCATGGTCCATTGCCTTATAGTGGTTCTTAGTTGTTATAATTCATTCCTAATTAACTCATTATAAACTATAAGGGATTCAAAACCTTTGTTCCTAAATGTTACTTCTTGTTATAATGTTTAAAATAAGAGGGGTTTTAATAATAAACAACACTTGATATCTCTTCAAAAAAAATTGAAATGCCATAAGGATAGAATCTAAGGGATATGATATTATTGACAAATAGATAAATATGTATGAAAAATTTTCAATCCTTTAGATTATAAATAAATATAATGTCTATAAATATAACATATATGTGGCATTGCATGAGACACAAGTTCCAAGTGATATTGAGATCTCTTATTTTATAGATATTATAAACTATATCAAGAACAATAACAATCTCATCATATTTGATTCACTATATTTACCATCCAAAGATATTATTGACCAAAATGTTCCTTTCTTCATACAAGTAATAATACAAAGTAAAGGTATCAAAAGAAATTTCATTGATAATGGATCAATCCTAAACATTTGTAGCATAAAACTCTTAACTAGCATGGGTGTTAACACAAACTTTATTGAAAACATAGTCATGCACATTAGAGGGTTAGATAATTCACATAGCCATCTAGTTGGTCAAATTACATTGAATATTATTGGATCTCCCCATACATTACCCACTTTGTGATAAGTTATGCCAAATGATTTGAACTATAACATCCTATTGGGATGGACCTAGATACATGAAATGTATGTGGTTCCCTCTACATTGAATGCATGATTAAAATTTTGTCATCAAGGATACTCTTACACCTATCCAATAGATCTTAATCCCCACAAAAATTATTAAATGATCAAATAAATATATAATCCTAAACCACAACACTCTAAATACAAGTCAAAAATTAATACACTAGTACAAGAATCTAATTAGACTACGTTATCTATGTTACCAAAAATATGTTATCTATGTTTGCCTAAGTCCCTAGCTTCATTAATCTCATTGATAATAGAGTGTATTCTTATATCTCTCTCTTATCATATCAAGGTTGATATGATTTGACCTCTACCCATTGGATATTATATTAATGTTTATTGTAATTATCATCAAGGACCTAGGCATTCTATAAAGCATTTATTTACATTGAATCATAAGATACAAGATCTTATTGATGACCAAAAGATTACATTCAAGTATCCTTTAAATAAATTTGGTTCAAAACAACTCAAAAAACATACATGCCAATGAGAAATAACAATTAACTTATACATGGGTCATGCTTATTTTTGGCACAACCATATTTATCTTACTAAATAAAAATATACTTGCAATATAATTATTACAACAAATGGACCTTGATCTACAAAACATACAAAACAAAATAAGTTTTAAAGCACTTTGGCCAACATAATAATACTATTTTTTTGTTGTCCTAAAGTAATTTAAACACAAATTTGTGCTATGACTACCTCTTTATATGAATTTACATTAGGAGCTCTCTGGTTACACCAAATAGAAGCTAACATTGATCAAGATGAATAAGGTATTTCCTTTTCCATGAAAGAAAATTAATACATATTCCAAATGATAGCATATATTCTTATACTATACATGTTAAATGTTAAGAGGAACATGTTTTGTACCTTATCAACCTACCCAATCATGATGAAAATAATGTAAAAGATCCAAATTAAAATTTTAGAGAACCAAGTAGTGGAGATAAATTTGGCCATAGATTAGATAGGATAATAGGATAAGCTCTTCAAAATAATTCCAAAAATACCAAAAAAATAAAAAGCATTCAAAACTATGAAAACACTTTCATCACCTATATTTTCTATTAGATCCTTGGCATATAATTATTAGTTCCATATCTATGGATGGAATATTTAGTTACTTATACATACAAACATGTGTTATTATTCTAATTGAAGTGTGCTACAAGCACACATAGATACATAAATAGTTGTTATTTTGAGTGTTGGGCCTTCTATCTACTCATGTCATGTGTACATTAAGGGCATTTTCTTCTTTGATATTGATACACGTACGTTATATGGTTCTCTGATCACATTCCTTTATAATTTTTGAGATTACATATGTACTCACACATACCTTTATCAATGATTACATCTTACACAATGTACTTGATATGCTACATGCATGACATATTTTCTAGAAAATTTAATCCGTGGGATACTATGACAGGTTTATGTTGGTTGTTTATGGTTTCTATACTCATACAAAATGTCCAAATTGTTAGTTTGAGTGTGGATTGTGACACCCCATTCATAGGTCCTTTTTGAATGTTCTTTCAACCTTTCTAGGATAATTTTTTCTCATTACTATTCATCTAAAACATTCTAAACCATGATTCCACCTCAACTAGACAATATTCCCCATGTTATTCATGTTCCCCTAGGTCTCGAGCCTACAGGATAGGAGTTCCCCATTGGGAATATAGCTTTAGGTACTAAAGTGTCCCATTTTTGGTGCTCCTATCCTTTTACAATTTTAGCTCCAATGCTCAGTTTCATCCAATCCTTATCCTTAATTAGGTTAGCCTAACACAAATACATATGACCCATGACCAATTATTCCCTATAAAATCCCACTCAAATCTCATTTATAGATGAAGGTGACCAAAATTACAAATCAAGAAAGAATAGAAATAAAGCACTAAGGTAAACTTCCCTATTCACTGCACACAATCACTCAACATAGCTACAAACATACTCAAATACTCATACCAGTTCCTAGCCACCTCAAATACTATCAAATTTGCATTTGCATGCACATCACACAATTTCACAAAACATGTTACGTGGGATAACTACATATGGACTGATCCCTCTTCAAAGTATTAGTATGTAGGTATCATACCCATAGAAGGGGTGTGAATTGCACATTTAGTACATCTTACACACTAATCCCCCTCTTTCTCAAGTGACTCAAATATCATTCTTTCAAGAATGATAGAGGGTCAAGGTTTTAAGATAAAATCAAATCCATAATGAGTTCTATCAACAACCAATGCTCAATTTTTCACAAGCTAGCTCACATAGGTACAACACAACTACCCATGAAATTCTAAGTCTCAATGATTAGTTTGGACAATAATGGTAGGAATGGAAAACATCTCTAGACACCAAAGCATCCACTTTTTGGTGATCCTATCCTTTCACTAAATGAAAGCCATATTCAGGTTTAAGACACCTTCTTAGTCCTACACAACCATTTTCAACCCCTGTATTAGCTATCCCAGTTTATTTTCCATCTAAGTTATATTTCTTTCTTTTTATTGCTATTTTTAGAAAGGTGAAAAAGACAAATAATAATACAAATTAGGACTATGATTATTTTTATATTATGTATTGATTTATTATTCTATACCCTTAACTAAAATAGGAATAAAAATTCATTATTCCCAAAAAATTTAAATCATTTGGTGAAACTGGATTACTTCATTTGTGCACAAAAACCCTAGGGAAAATTCCTTGCTAATTTTAGCAATATTTTTTTGATGTTTCCTACATATATAAATCAGAATTTAAAATTTAAATTTTAAAATTCATCATATTAATTTTAAAAATCAAATTTTTCAAACCATAATTGAATATACTAGGTCCTTATGCTTTTGAGGTGTCACCTTACATATTAGTGAGCTTCGTATCCTTTTTATGCACATTCCAATTTATTGTTTTTAGGACTTTACATTTCCTTTATTCAATAATTTCCTTTCATTGCATTTTTATTATTAAAACTTATCAATCCACTTTTTCTTTATTTATCTACTTTAACAATATAATAATATAATGGCTTTGTCAAAACTGATAAGAGGGAACTTTAAGGCCTTTTCATTAAAAATCATGATATGTAAGATGATATTGTTAAAATAATACAAGAAGAACAATAAAGATAAAAAAATGGTTAGTCCTCTCAAACCATATAACAACCATTTACAAATGACACTATAGGGGTAACTATATCTCAAAAAACATGTATAGCATCCAAACCTTTCTATGTGGGACCACTAGTTATGGCTAGTAGATCTTCGCCTCCTAATGTGGCTTCCCTTGTGCAAGAGATAAAATCTTTTAAATCCAAGGTGATAAATTTTAAGCAAGGTTCCTCTAGACCAACATAGGATTCGGAATCTTTTACTCTATGTCATGCACCATTGGCACACCATATTGATTCTACACTCTTGGCACCAATTTTTGTTCAACCCAAGCTCACTCTATATGATGGAAAGGGTGATCCATAGACACTTGATATATTTTCATGTACCATGCTTGGACTATGTGCCAAATGATTGGTCATGAAGTTTAAAGTATTGTGCTCTATAATGGTTTTATAGTCTACTGAATTAGTTGGTTAAAACATTCAATCTTATAACTGACATGTTCCTAGCTCGTTACAAAATTAACATATATGAAAAGGTTTATTATACCCAAGTTGCACAATGGAAACAAAGGTCAAATTCCCATCTCACAGATTATGTTCTTAGATATAAAACTATCTTGGCTAAAATGACTGGCCCAATGGTTGATAAAAATTTACAAGATCTCTTCAAACATAGTCTTCTACTAGCTTTGCACGAGTTAATAATGTTCAAAAAGTTTTCTTCCTTCACTAAGTTATGTCATACACTAAAGGAAAGGGAATTCAAATTAATTTAAATGTGAAAACTCAAGTACACAAGCATATCAAACACAACAAACAAAATTAATATTAAAGTTCTACACAAATTAAAGATTAATCATAAAAAAAATAAAAATCAACCTATAATTAACGTGGCTTTAGATCCCCCTTAGCGAGTGGTTTTGTTAGCACCTCCTCAATGAGCCTTTACCAATCTACCAATATCTCCATCCAAAGTATTATAGTAGGTATTGGAATACAATATCATATCTCTCCCTCTTATTTGAGAAGTTAATAAGACAAAGCATCTTCCACGAGAATATGATCAGATTGCATTTTGTGATTTTCATAGTGCACTAGGACACACAATGAAAAGATGTAGCAGTTTTTGACACAAGATATAAGACTTGATAGATGAAAAATTTATTGATCTTGGCACTCCAGTTGAGCCTTCTCAAGAAAAACAAATACATGACAAGGCTCTAAATGTTTTCTTAAATCCTTTCCCACAACATTCTAGATAGGAGATAGGGGACACATCATGTGTTCATAATGTATATCATGCACATCCTCCACTAGCTACATATTATTCACCTTTACTTAAGTCACATCCTTTGAGCAACATGATTAGTGTGTATAGTTCCAGTGTTCTAGCTAGACCTTTGATCTCCTTCTTAGAGCAAGAGATAGTTGAGGATGATTCAAATTACTATGCACTTCTTATTAGAGCCTACAATGATCACCATCCCATTTATAGTGTTCCTATAAACAATGGATGTAGTGTGAACATGTGCACTATAACATTAATTCAATATTTTGGATATTCAAAGTTAGATATCACCCCGATGGACACATTTATCAGTGGACTCAATGGACACATACAAAGTTCATTGGGGGAGATTGTACTTCCTCTCTAGGTTGGTTTAGAAAATTTCACCACACTATTTACTATTATTCCTAGTGTATGAGTCTTTGACATGTTACTTGGTCAACCATGGATCTATAAACTTTGTGTATTACCTTTCATAGTTCACAGATGAATGAAATGCATTCACACTAATCAAGTTGTTATATGAGTTACCACTCCCCACTTCAAATCCATCTCCTATTGTATAGTCACCAATTTTAGCTCCTCCACTAGTTATAGCTCTTCCTCTAGTTTAGATTCAAGCATAGACAAGGCCTCCCTCACCAACATGAAAAGTTTATACACTTCCATGGAGGCCTCTCTTAGAATGACCACTACATCAATGATAGTTTCATGACTCTAAATAGTTTCTAGCTATAGTATTCACACCTAGGGTAGTATTATTGAGGTTTGATACCTATACACATAGAGCACATCTTTAGAGATATTTTTCTACTACTAGATGGATCCCTAAGAGCCCCAAATTTGCATATACTTCTTATAGTTATTGGGAACCCCACAATCGGTTCTCACTATAGAGATTTTAGAGCACTTAAAGCATACATAGATTTTATATTCACATTCTTAGCCCATCCATCATGATTCATGATCATGCATGATCACTCTCCTTGATACAATATACTATGATAGGGGGTCTCTTATGAGACTCATTGATTAGTATCATTTCTTCTCAACTTACTTGTACATAGTTTCTCTTCACTTACTTGTAAATAGTTTCTTTTTGATTACTTGTACATAGAAATATTTCAAAATAACAAGAACAATATAACATGTCAAAATACAAAAACATTTATAAAAATAAAAACAACAAACACTTTTCAATTGCATGCATTATCCATGATTTACATTTTTATTACCATAGTATACTTATATTTTGTTGTTTTATGCTATTATTTGTCAATTTATCTACATTGCCATTCTTCACTTGATCTTTTTTGAGTGTGAGTAGTGACACCTATATCCTTTATTACTTTACTCCACCCATTAAGGGAACATCCTACTTTTACATTTGAGACGTACATCGGTATATCTACCCACTGGGGGCTTATTATACATGACTACACCATCCAGGTATGTCACTCTTATAACACACACACTAGTTATCATGTTGATATGCATTACTTACTAGATTACATATATTATTCTATTGACACTCACTAATATATAACACTAATGTATTTCTTAGCATCTACCTAGTCTTGTATTACATGTTATCCATACTTTCACTTCCTTCTCTAATTAGTTAGATGTGATAGTATTTTTAGTGTTTACATGCCTTCATTTATTTTTTTGAGTATATAGATGTGATTGTATTTCTTAGTTCTTATTTTTTTACTTGTGTGTGCCTTAGGACATTTTACAATATTCTTTGCTTGTACTCTTGTATGTTCTTGTGGCCCTCATGCCAATCTTGCTTGTTTACAATTGTATGTTTGTGTGGGCATTTAAACATGCATTGTATCCTTGCATTCCTATTTTGAGTGGCATGTGCCCTTGTCCCATGTTTTATTTTCCACTTGGCCTCTTTTATATGCTTATTTCTTCTTTCCTTGCATGCGTTTTTGCTTTTTTTGCTTCTCAGTTGTTTGCAATGCCATGATCCACATCATGCATTATCTTTCCTTCTTAGATTCCATGATGGAAATCATGCTCCATCCTTCATTGACAACTAAATAGATTTATAATTTTAGCTAAGTGTATTTCACATGCTATTACATTATTGCATCTATCTAGCCATACCCCTATTGATTTAACAATGTCTAATACAAACTATGTTATATCTTGAGACATATTTTCAATCATCATTGTTATATCATGTATTTAAAAACATAAAAAACTTGTAAGCTATCTATTCTAAGGGTATTCATTTTAATGTCTTCATTCCTACCCTCAAAAGAGGGGGAGACAAATAGGGGTTTTATCATAGAGATCAGAGCCTCTACCAATAAAAAAATTAGTTTTTAGAACAATCAAAATAACAATTAGAGTTTAAAACATATAGAATAGACTAGAAAAATAATGAAAAATATAGAATAGTAATAAAAAATAATAAAGGAAAAGAGAATTGGAATCATATAGTGTCAAAAACTAAAGTGTCCACTTTTTAGCACTCCTATCCAAATAGCTATAAACCTAGAATTTTTTAGAAATAGACAAAAAGGTAAGGTCAATTATATTTTTATTAGCTATAGTTTAGTTTAAATTAGGTAGTTTTAGTATAATTTTAATTAGATTATCTAGATATAGGGGACATCATGCACATCATGATGGCTCTCCCTTCTAATTTTAGATTTGATTGTTAGTACAAATTCTAGATCAGAATCCATGTTATAGACACCAATGATTAGGGGCAATATGCATAGCAAATTTTCCTTCTCTTCATTCTAGTTTGTTGTATTACCAAGGTATTCTCAACATTTGCATGCCTTATTCCTTCTATATGTGGTTGGCATAATTTTAGAGTGTATTTCAAAAAAACCTATTTCTTAGTTTTGGAGTAGTTTTCATACAAACCTAATAACTACCTTTTGGAATGGGAAAGATTTTCCTAATTCTCAGTACACATTCAACTATCCATACTAGATTGTTAGATTATAGAGCATTCATGCGTTTTATGAGCCATATCATATAAAACACATTCATACCAATATCAATTCATAGTTCATACTTAGTGGGAAATGATGGAGCCAAAGGACTAGCTAGCCTTTATATTCTTGAGCCACCAACTTAGAGAGATTAGGTAGATAATCTAGACACAAATTGACATATGCA
>JARHVA010001883.1:2777500-2857500 GCA_037957365.1 Torreya grandis | reverse complement strand
GAAAAAATAAGAGCCCTAGTCTAACATGCCATTATAATCACAACTGAGGTGGGTAGTTTTAACAAAAGATCCCAATAACTGGGCTTGATGAGGTTCCCATGTACAAATTAATCTCCCATAAAGTATATAAATGAAGAAGCTCGTAGGAACCCCCCCAAAAGAGAGACAGAAAAATAAAAGGCTAGAAGGCCCTCTCAGAAGATGATGGTGTAGTGTTCTAAACCTCAATAAGAGCTCACATGTGAAGATACTTACTCTTTGTGAAAGGTTTGGTGAATATGTGTACAATCTACTATGTCATATATCAATATATCATGCCAATGGTTTCCCCATAAATGTAATATCTAATGCAATGCATGTGAATATCTATGTGTTTGGTCTATTGATGTTGGACTATATTTATATAAATTTGAATGGTACTCTTGTTGTCATCATATATGATGGTAGGTTATATTAACTATATATATAAATCTATGAGAATATCTTGAAGCTAGATGGCCTCAATGGTATGATTGATATCACCCTTACACTCTGCCTCAATAGATGATAAATCAATAACATTTTTTTATTTCCTGACTGACTAATCAAACCTAAACCAATGAAGAAATTATAATCTAGAGTAGACTTTTACTTATAAATATCACCATCCTAATCTCAATCAGTATATTCAATCAATTTGATTTCAGTACAAACTCTTTAGTGAATCCCAAATCTATGTGTTCCTTGAATGTAGTCTAATATCCTCTTAGCTAATTTCAAGTGTAGCTCATGTGGTTCTTGCATGAATCTATAGACTAGGCCCACTACATATGATATGTTAAGTCTAGTATATGTCAAGTAGATAAGGCTATCAACAATTTATTGATACAAGGTAGCATCAACCAAAGGTAATGTATAATATATCTCAATCTTCAATCTAGATAGAAAGGGAGTTAGGTTTGTCTTACAATCATCTATGTGAAACTGAGTAAGTAGATCAAGAGAATACTTAGGTTGTGAAAGGGTAATCCTTAAATTAGATTGAGAAATCTAAACCCCAAGGAAATATTGTAACAAGCCCAAGTCTATCATGAAAAATATGTCATGAAGATCCCTTTTCCCTACTATAATGGATGAATAAGAGTTTTTAGTGATCAAACTATTGTCAACATAAATAACCAAAATCAATAGTAAATCATCATGCCATAAGAGATAGACATTTGGATATGAATATAATCTCATGAATTTTTTTAAAAGAATAAATGAATCCATCTTTGTGTACCAAACCTGGGGGAACTCTTTGAGGCCATAGATGGATTTTCAGAGTCTACATGAAAATTAAAACTCCTCAAAAAATCTTGAAGGATGCTCCATGTAAATCTCATCCTCAATAGCACAATGAAAAAATGCTCTCTTGACACCCATCTGATGAAAATCTGAATGATTTTTTGTAGCAATAACAAGTGTGAATCTAATGGTGTTCATATTAGTGAGTCATGCAAATGTATCTATGTAGTCAATGACAAGAACCTATGAGAAACCCTTGGTTACCAATCATGACTTGAAATTATCAAAAATACCATCTATTACATACTTATTCTGATATATCCATCTATATAAAACTATCTTTCTTCCCTTATGAATAAGTGTCATATCCCAAGTGTGATACTTGATTAAGGAGTTATACTTATCATACATGGTATAATCCCACTTAGGAATACATGATGCCTCCTAAAATTTTTTTGGATATGAGGTAAATCCATATAAAATCATGTGGGTTACCCTAAAATTTTGAACATGTCCACCTATCATCCTAAGGATCCCCAACTCATGTACCTACACTCTGCAACATCTACCTAACCCAAAGTGGATCAAAAGTGGATTAGTCATGTAGAGAATCATAATCCTGTAAAGTGTGGCCAGAAATGGATTCAGATGAATCCCCATCATTTCTCTCACTATAAAAATTAGAAGAAGTGTCCTCAACCTATGAAATGTGCTCAAATTGATTTAAATCATTTGAATCAAATCCAAGTGAGTCCAATGAAGTGGGCGAAGTTTCAAGTGTTAAATTTATGGGACTCTCCTAAAATTGAACAGTTATCTCAATGAACAACTCATATGTGGTCAGATGAATAAGGAGGTACCCCTTGAAACCATATGTATAACCTATAAAGATGCAAGGATTACTATGAGGTTCCATAACCTTGTGTTTCTTCTTTAGTATATGAGAGATAGCTAAAGATATAAAAACCCTAAAGTGCTAAACCACAAGTTTCTTATTGTGCCAAGTTTCAAAGTGAGTAATACCTTTTTAATATTTATGATAAATTCCATTTTGAATGTAGGAGTAATAATTAATGGCTTCAACCCAATACTAAATTGACAATGACTTAGAGTGAATCATATAGTTATCCATATATTTCATGGACATGTTCTTTTAATACCTATTAATGTTGAGGATTGTAGGGAACTGTTCTCTATAAATCAATCTGCTTTGTTGTGCAAAATTACTCAAACCTATTGATGGCATACTCGTCCAAATTATCAATTCAAATAAACTTGATGCATTTATCAGATTATTTATCTATAAGAACATTAAATTCTTAAAAAAATTAGAAAAATTAATATTTCTACCTAAGTAAATGAGCCCATGTGTATTTTGAGAAATCATCAATGAAGGTAAGGACATATTTCACCCTTGTGAAATATGGATTGGTAAAAGGCCTAGATACATAATTATGTACTAACTTCGATGATTGTGAATCCATCAAGATTTTTCTTTGTCAAATTTATCTTTGGTATGCATCCAAAAAGTGTAATTCTCATAAAGACCCTTAGGGAAATGGACTATAGGTAAGCATCTGACCATATCATTCTTTCTAAATTATTATAGGTAGCGGTAGTTAAGGTGGCCAAACCACCCATGATAAAGTTTGTTAATTCAATCTGGATGAGCCAACAAAGTTGGAGAAGAATTAATTGAAAAATGTGAGAAGCTACATAATCTAGCTTGGTGATCTTCCCTACCCACTATCATTATAGAGTCATTATGCAACTCTCTAATTATGATTGAATCTGGTGAAAAATTGACACTTGTCTCCTTATTTATGTGTTTTATTTTTTACATTGATAGGAGATTGGTTGGAAGTGATGGATCACATATAACATTATTGAATGTCCCTCCATACATTTCAATAGACCCTCTCCCTACAACTTCTACTAAAATCTCATCATCCAAAGTGATAGAAGACATGTTAAAAGGCTCTAAGGAATAAAAATCAACTTTTGAAGATACCATGTGGTGGGAAGCACTTGATTAAATAACCCATGAATATTTTGGATCTATAATTGATACAATATACTTTCCATTTTCTTTATCTTTACCTTTGCCTTTTGATTTAGAAAAATCTTGAGTTGATGAATTATTCTTGATAGACTTAGGAACACCTATGTTTTTTCCTAAAAAAGATGAACTAGGTGACTAATTTTGTTCTTCATGCAATTATATTCATCATGCCCATTCCTATTTAAATATGCACACTTAACCTTCTCTTTCTTAGGTTTATCATTGGAAGAGGAGGTTTTAGTGGTTGTTTTGGAATTGGTTGATTATTTCTCCTTCTCTTGATCCTTATTTTTTTTCTTCTCATTGTTTGAATTCTTAGATTTCCTATTCCCATCAATTAAGGATTATGTTTTTAAGGAATTAAATTCCCCATATATATTAACTTGTCTTGATCTTGAGTCAAGTCAGTAACAAAGGCATCTAAAAAGGGCATTTTCCATGTATTGCTTAAAGAACTTTTAGTGGCATAAAAAGTAGAGACAATGACTGAGTAATCATGTTTTAGGTTAAATATTATATAAATAACAAGTTGATCATCCTTATTATCTATTCCACATTTTTTCAACTGCAATCTCAAATACTTAAACTTAGTAAAGAAATCTTGAAAGGTGTCAAAGTTTATAAGACATGTTGGTAAGGTTTTTTTTAATTTCATGACCTCTCATCACATCTAGCTTCATAAAAATATGCTACAAGATGGTCCACATTTAATTGGGATATTTAATATGTCCTTATTAAAATATAATATCATGAGACATAGAAAGACACAAAAACCCAAAAGCTTCATCATAATGGTTGTACCACATAACATTTTCTACTTATGTACAAGGTTTAGTTTCATTACCCATTATAATATGATGTAACCCTTGATCCTTAATAGAATTTGCATTTTCGTTCTCCATTCATAATCTTTGAAATGTGTTAGATGATTAATTTAAAATGAATCCATTAGTGTATAAATGAAGTTTAGATAGTGAAAGTTGAAGTTGTTATTACAAAAATAAAAGTGCAAGTAGAATGGAAAAAGTGACATAAATAACATAGTATACATCCCCCTAAACTATGAAATGGTGAAACCCAATAATTTTTTCAAATAATAGATGTTGAAAATATGTTCAACATAAATGAGAATTCATCTAGAGAAATAAGTGAAAATTCTAGAAAATACATGTTTTTTGAACAAACAAGGACATTGAACTCAGTTGAAAATGCATCCAAGAGAAAATTATAAAAAGTTGGTATGAAATAAAAAGAAAAAATATTTTTTTGAATGTGAGGGGGTTTGGAAACCTACCAAATAGGACCTCACCCTCCTATTTTTGATTTTAAAGGCTACAAATATTTTTGACAAAATAATAAAAAAATCCATTTACAAGATATTGTTGACAAATAGATTATATATTTATAACTAAATAAAAAATTTCCACTTCACCTTTGCAAATGTCTTCCAAAACAAAATATTATCCTTTACACCATTTATAATTGTCTAAATATTTTAAAAATTCAATAATTTCAATGATTTATGCATTGGTAAAGTAAACATTTAAATTGCTAAAAATAACTTTTGAACTGTGAAAAAACACAAATTTATAGTAGTGGTTTGCAAAACAACATATTTAAAAAGGTGGTTTTTTGTATTTAACATGATTATTTTTGGTACTGAGTCATATACATGGTCAATTCAGAGAGACCTAGATCCATGGAAAATTCTTCTTCTATTGATCAAGAATATGATTGTCAAGACTTGATGTAGAATGGTATATTTAGAAAGGATTTGATTTGAAGTGAGATTGGAGTCAAAGAATTTTTTTAATATGAGTTATGGCCTAAATTTCCATCTAAATTAAATATATTCATTGGACATCTATGCAAGATAAATATTGGATTTCTAAAATAAACTTACATAAACCTTGCAATTACTTATCATGGGTAGTGAACAAAAGATGTTACTTTTGATCTAAGGAGGATGTGATCTAGTTATATAGTGGGAAATTCCTTAGTGAACACATATTTTGGGTAATAAAATAGTCATAAAATATATTCAAAGAGAGGCCAAAAATGTAGTTTGTGAGAGGAGGTAGTGAGAGGATATTGATCCTACTATCACATGAAAAGAGGCCAAACATTGCATGCAAAGGTGCCTCTATCAAGTACAACCCAAGATTTTTTTTTTAAAAATGACCTCTATAGATTTTTAGGTTTTTTATATATCAAAAAATTCCTTAAATTTTTTTCAATCCCTCTAAAAAACTCCTCATAACATATGAAAATAAACTCTATGTTTCAATAAAATGTTTACAGTTAATAACTATACACATAATTATTGGGCTAGATCTAATACCGTATTAGGGTTGAATCTAGGTTTTAGATATTTTGAATGCAAAATCCAAGTGATTAAATGAAACATGTAGTTACATACTAAAAAATAGATTAAAGGAAAATGAAACAACAATATGATAATATCACAGTAGACAATATACTTGAGCCAAAATCTGAACTTCCATTATAAATATCATAAATGTGAGAAGTACAAATAGGAGAGGATTGAGTAACTCTTGCACAAAGGGTGTTAAATAAACCCTCATAATATAATAGTGACTCCTTCACAAATGGTGGTCAACGAGGCCAAGAATATATAAGTAACTCCCATACATGAAATAAATGGTCAAGGGAGTTACTTCCTAGTCACCCAATCAACTTGCACATATAATCAATTTTCTCCATGAAGCTATTAAAACTTATAAATCAAGGAAAACCCCCGTAATAAATAAATATTGGAAAAAATTAAATCCCTACTCTGATAGTTTATTAACCACAATGCTTTGAGTATTATTTTTTTCTTTGGTGATTGGATATTTAAATATGTCCTCTCCTTGAGTGCCTGGCATTTGAATATGCACCTTTTTTTCAATCTCCCTAGACCCCTCTTTGTGTAACATTGATTACTCTTATGTGTGTGTTTCATTATTGTTGAGCTTGTTACTTATAGATGTTGCCACAATTCATATCATCCATCTTAGGGCTTGTTATGTATGAATTTTGTGAGCTATATTGATACATCTAATTCAAAATGATACCATTATATGCTTCTTTAAAACATTATTCATACAAATATATCATAGTTATCTTGTCCTTTTCAGATAAGGTGACTCATATTTAATTCCCTTCACCTTAAAATGGAGGGCATATTAGTGGGGACATGTCATAGAAACATGACACCACATACATTCATTGATAGAATTGACAAGAATTGGATACATTTTACATTGTTCAAATATACACTTGTGATATAATATTATAAATTTGTCTCTGAGTTTAACAAATTTGAACATATGTTTTTAAATGTGTGATGTTTATTATACAAAGTTATAGATCAAATGTTACATTTTAATAGATACTTCATCTCAATAAACATTTTAGGTGCATATTCCATGAAAATTCATCAAATAGTGAATACATAATTCACATTATACCAATATTCATGTACTAAATCTACCATGATGCATCATTTAAGCTTCTATCTACTATAGTAGTTGGCTTCTTTGATTAGTGAGATCAAAATTTTCACCTTTGATGGAGTTGGAACTAATTTATTATTCTAGATTGATATGGATACACCATTTAACTTAGGTAATATTGGATATATTATGTCTACATTTGATTTGTTTGATTGAGATTTAGTAATCTCAATGGATTTGGCATAACTCATCTTTATACTAGATTTGAGGCATGATCACCCTCTAATTCCCCTCTTCACATCTCCAAGGTTTAGTTACAAACCTCTTTTAAGCTATTTAGTTACAAGCCATCATTACCAAAGTAAAATATCAATGGGAAACATGGTTACATTGACACACATGTGTACTCCATCATTTCTCTCTTTTATTTCATTTAATTTTCATTATTCATTTTTAGAGTATATGCACTAATTATAAGTTTGTATAATGTTTTTGGTTCTAGGTAATACACATACATAAAATTCAAACATGGCTCAATTCAAATCAATATATTTTTATACACACCATGGTAAAAATGTTTATCTTATGGTTTGACCCTAATATTACAATAAACAAGATTACTTGTATCTTATAGTATACTTAAAATATGATATATATCATGCATTATTAATTATAGATCTTGAAGAACATTTTATCTTCCTAGACACATGTGTTTAGACTTGGAAACTAACATCAACACTAGTGTCCCTTCTCCAATTCATGTGTTTATACCTCATAAAGCCTCAAATTTGTAAATTTATTTGATGAAATAAATTTGATAAATATAAAAGATAGTTAGGTAGAAACACCATGAACAATATATTTCCTAAAAAATATAATTATTTTTCACTATTTGTCTACATATTATGTGGTTAAATGTAGTTACTTATTTAATGAAGTAAAATACATCTATTTACATCTTAAATTTTTTGTAAAAATGTAGGTCAATGAACAGAAATTTGTAGCTCATAAATCTAACTGATTTAACCATTTAATACTTATTAAAATAAATATTCCATATAATTTCAAATTCATATGGTAATGTATTGAAGTGTAAATTCAATGGATATAAATTCCTTTCAAGAACATATTATTCCATAACTCATTACTTAATAAGTGGTCTCTATTTTAATAGCTTTTTATTCAACTAGGAATTGGGTATGGCAATATTTTTGAGTAAATGGGATTTTAGCCACTTTTATTCATTTCTTAAATTTTCTAAAATTAGTATTCATATTGGGAAAACTTAAAAATTCAATATTCATTATTTATTTAATTTAATCAAATAAAGGTTGAGGAGAATACTAATAGAGGGCATAATATTTTTTGCTTGTTCACATTTAGTTAACAATTCCATAGTAATACTTAGTGAAAAATTAATGCTTATTAACTCTTTATGGAATCTAAGGATCTTAGAATTTTGGTTTTTATAGATATGATTTAGACCTCTATGGAAGGAAAATATATAAATCCACTATAAATATTAATATTTTGTCTAATATGTTTATCCTTCATCTATCTTTATTTACTTCAAAAGCTGCATAGTTTAGATTGAGGATAGAGAATGATGTCTAGGTCCCTCTCTATATTGTAGTAGTCTTGTTTAATTTGAAATATTCTCAATTTTTCAAATTTACTACTCACATCTATATTAATTTTCAAAATAAGTATATATAAGACTAGGTTGGCTATATTTTCTTTCTTTAATTTCTAGTGAAGGGTACCCTACTATTTAAGTAAAAGAGGATGACTAAAAATGGTGGTTATAATTTTTTATAAATCAAAATTTAAGGTTATCCATTTATTTTATTTATAAATAAACAAAAATAATTAATATGCTTTGACCTATAATTTTATAATTACATCAAGCTAGTTAATCCATTCCCAAAACGATTCCTAATTTTATAAGCATTCTTGATAAATAAAACACACTCTTGTGAAATGTAATATATATTTATTTCTAGATTTATATATCAATATAATTATAATTATTTAACTATAAAAAGTATAATATAAAATAAAAATATAATATGGGAACTTCATTATTGAAGATTGATCTCTTTCTTATTGGTTCCAGCGTGATCACACTATGATATCCGTTATAAGATGATTTGGTGACATGATTCACAGAACCACCTTCATGAAGTTTGCATGGAGTCTATAAGGTGAGAATAAGGTATCTCATATCACTACTCTATCCATAAAAATCAATTTAGAATCATCAAATCCACTTAGATTTATACAAGAAACTATCTTTGATATTCTTTCTTATTACGCTAATAGAGTATGATGATTTTGTTTCTAAAAATTACCCAAAACTCTATATTCTCAATTACTTACAATTCTTTATTTTCTTTTCCATTTTAAAAATTGATTCATCTCACCTTTCTTAATTTCTATTTTTTTAATTAAATCCATAAAATCATATTATTTTATGCCCATCCTTTCTCACCAAAGATTTACCTCCATTTATGGTTGTGGGGCATCCTCTTGTTATCATTTAACATTTGTCAACTATCACAAAGGCTTGTATTCTCTCACATATATTAGAGTATTAAAATTTAGGCCACCACTCATTAATTTTTATCCACCAACTCATGGATTAGGATGATCCTTTTGAACTCCCAAACCTATCTTCATTAAATATATCTATGCTCCTCATGACTACCAGCACTCTTGATTTCCTATTTTTTTACTTGAATTTATTTATCCTTTGAATGGATATCACTTTTATTTTTGCCTATATAATTTTATTTATCCTTATTCAATTTTATTTCATTTATATATTAATGGTGAGGTAATGTGCATCTCCTTATTTTATTCTCTTTTACATTATCATGTGATCAAGTAAATAACAATCCAAATTAGAAAATAAAGAATATATTTTTGGTCAATCCACCCAATCATAGGATATCATATGTCCAAGTGATCAAAATAATATGCAATTCATTATATGAAAGTTGTCTATCATCACTAATATCATTTATAGGTTCCATTCATTTTTCTATACTTTTTTAGAGTTCTCACTATGACATGTTGAATAAGATAAACTTTTAATAAAATTAATGGAGACCCTTACCATCTCATCTCTTTGTTCATATATTAATAAAATAAAAACCCATTCTAAAAATTATGTTTCCCACACATGCACCAAAATCATCATGGTGCCTCTATGGGTGGAATATATATAAATAAAATGACAAAAAATATTATTCATTATAAAGATAATAAATATATATCTTTTTCCATGATGTATAATGTGATAAACAAAGGTACATGAAACAAATCAAGATATTAAATATATATATTAACAAGTCTAACCTTGATTAACACTTAATCATGTGACTAATCTAAGTGAGGCCAGATGTGACATTATATACTTCCCTCCATAAAACTTTGTTACTAAAGTTGTTTTTTCAAATACGTATATTCATAAATACATCCATCTAATATTAGTGGCATTCCAAATATGATACCATTAGTATAAAAATATCATCTATGTGGATAACAATAACAAAAGTAATATACATAAAATTACACAAGTTCTAGCATTTTTACATAATTATAAATTTTACATAAATTCAAAAATGTCCTAACCAATTGAACATAAATGGATTATCCCAAGAAAATTTATCAATGATAAATGAAAGTGCAGAAATAAACAAATCACAAATTAATGTTACCTCTCAATGTAAAAAACACAAATGAGACAAGAATTTTAAACTAGGAAATCCAGCGTATCAAAAAAAAACTCATGTGATCTTATAATAAGGCTTGTCACTAAAATCTCCACAATTATAATTTAGAAACAAGAAAAAATTGAGAAAGAGAGAGAGAGAGCTATGAGTTTATAGTGGGGAAATGAGGAGAGGATGGCTCTTTTATAGAGATAGAAGAAAAGAATAGGAGTTATAAGGAATCCCATGATTAATTTACAAACCTCCTTTGTGTGTGCCACATGGGGCCTAGTCACTTACAAAGTCAAGGGATGTGTGTTCCAAGTGGGGGAATAGATTACTTATGCATATAGAGGTGAGTGACGCCTCATAAAATATTTTTTTATGTGAATTTATAATTAATATATTAATAAAAATTCCATGCACATAAAGGAAACTTAAGGTAAAGTAAATTATCCTAAATAAAAGGTAATCCTAACACTCCCTTTTAAACTTTATTCAGGGTTGAAAAATAAATAATAAGGGAAGAAACATTAATAACTCTCCTCCTTGAGGATAACTTCCTTTTATCCTAACATATTACAAAAGAGTACAAGTATTTCTTTACATAATGGCTTAGTGAAAATATATTTCATTTGTTCTTGAGTAGGATAGAAAGAGTGAAGAATTTGATTATCTTCAATAAGTTCACGTTGAAAGTGATGTTGAATTTAAATGCGCTTGGACCTTACATATAAAATTGGATTTTTTGCTAGGTAATGGCACTTTTATTATCACCAAAAATTGAAGTAGCAAAGGATTGAGGGTGGCCCAAATCTACAATAAGTCTTCTAATTCAAATAGCTTCCTTGGAAGAATTATTGTAAGATTTATACTCAATGTTTACAGAGGATAAAGAAACAATGGTCTAATTTTGACTATTCTATGAAATTTTTTTGGAACCTAATTAAAAATAGTAACCTCTTGTGGATCTATAATCATTAGGATCACCAAACCAATTATAATATAAATAACCTAGCAAAGAAAAATTAGTATTTAAGGTATACTTGATGCCAAAAGTTAGAGTACCTTTAATATAACAAAGAATTATTTTATCAACTTTAAGATGCATAGATTAAGGTTTAGTCATAAAATAAGAAACTAATCCAATAGAAAAAACAATATCGGGATGAGTATGCTTAAGATAATTCAAATTTCTAACTAATTTATATAGAGAGTTAGATCAATAGTTTTAGTTTTCATGTTGATATGTAATTTGACACCAAGTTCACAAGGGGTAGTAATAGGTTTGCAATCTAATATATTAAACCTAGATAACAAGTCATATTTATATTTAGATTGAGAAATAAAAATGTTATCTTTTTCTTATCAGAATTGAATGCCTATAAATTAATGCAAGAGACCCAAATCAGTCATTTCTAAGTTATTCTTCAAAATATTTTTAGTGCAAGAAAACATTTAAATAGCACTACCATTTATGGTTAAGTCGTCAATATACAAAATAATGATTATTATGTCATTTGGATTGTTTTTGACAAAAAATATTAGGATCATTAAAACTACAAGTAAATCCTTGAGATATAAAAAAGATAGATTATAGAGTACCATTCTATAGGATATTGTTTCAAACCATAAATAGATTTGTTTAACTTAGAAATAAGATTTTCATTACATTTCTTAGTAAAACCAGAGTGTTGAGACATGTAATTTTTTTTCATGCAAGTCATCATTTAAGAAATAACCCTTAACATATATTTGATAAATAGGCCAATCCATGTGATTAGTTAAAGCTAAAACAAATTTAATTGAGGACATCTTAAAAATAGGTGTAAAAGTTTCATTATATTTAGTTCTTTTAATTTGGTAAAAACCTCTAGAAACTAGTCTAGTTTTATATTTTTCAACTTGATTATCAAAATTGAACTTAGTTTTAAAAAACCATTTACAACTAACCAAATGATGTCATTTAGGGAAAGGGACTAAGTCCCAAGTGTTATTAGAAATCAAAGTGTTGTATTCATCATGCATTATTTTTTTCTCAATGAAGGTAACCTTGAGCTCGTTTTATTATTCTAGGATTATTATTCTTCATAAGTTTAGACATCAAAGCATAATTACAAAATTATTTCCTAGTTCTTTTAGTATCATTAATATCTACATTAATTTTATAATATTATATAGTAGTTTTTGCCCACTTATTCTTAGATTTAGGTGGAACAATACTAAAATAAGGATGAGGAACTTTAGGAACAACATAATTGTACACCACATAATTATGATCATCACTTGATTCAAAAGGAAAAGAATAAGAAATTATATCAATAGAATCCAAATTGGAAGCACAATCAAGTACACCATTTTCATCAATTCTAACATCCCTTTTAATCTTGGTTTTATTAGTTTGAGAATCAAACACAGGCTATAACCTTTACATGATTCATCATAACCAAAAGATATAAAAATGCTTTCTTTATAATCTAACTTCTTTCATTTTATATGGGATTATGAACAAATGCATCACAACTAAAAACATGTACATACTTTAACTTAGGTTTTCTACCACTCAAAGCTTCTCTAGGGGTAATATTTAAAATGAATTTAGTGAGAGTCTTATTTATCATATAGACAACATAATACATAGCTTAAACCTAAAATTTATAATACATATTTTTAGCATATAACATACACCTAACCATTTTAATGATAGTCTTATGTTTATGTTTAGCAACACCATTTCACTCAGGTATCTAATAAATAATTTTGTCATATTTAATACCATGGTTCTTATAGTATGTATTAAAACCGTTGTTAACATAATTATATCCATTTTAAATGTATAATATTCCTAAAGCATAATGATATTGCTTTTAAACAAAGGCATGCAAACAAAAGTTTCTAAAACATGATCTTTAGTTTTCAAGAAGTAAATCCAAACTTACATAGTGAAATCATCAACAAAAGTTATAACATACTTTGAACCATTAATATAAGGAGTTTTCATAGGGACTAATATATCACTATGAATTAAATGAATCTTTTCATTAGCATGCCAAGATTGATTCTAGGGAAAATATTCTCTATGTATTTTACCAACCATACAACCACTACAAAAAGAATTGGTGGAAGGAATTTTAGGAAAACCTTGCACCATATTAAGTCTATTCATAATTATAATAATTTGGTAAATAATTTGTCCTAATCTTTCATGACACAAGTTATCATTATTAAAATCAAGCAAAGCGTGAGAAGAGGAGGAAGAAGACAATCTAGTAAATTTGAAAAAAATATCATTATCTAAAAAAATAGTAGAAACTACTTGAAAATATTACTTGATGGATTTAAAATAATAAATGTCATTAAAAAATTTTAATTTATATCCTTATTTTCATAATTGAGAAGTATAAAGAAAATTTAATTTTTAATCAAGAATAAGAAAGACATCATGTAATTTAGCATTACATATTTTAATAGTTTATATGGCTTAAACATTATAATAAGAATGATTTATAAGACTTAAATAATTGCTAAAAGGATATGGTTCCAAATAGGTAAAAAAAATTGAATTAGATGTCATATGTTGAGTAGCACTAGAATTAACAATGCATTCAATAGGGGAAGCATGCAAAGCACAAGTAAAAATATCTCTAGTATTAAACTTATATTTAGATTGAGTCTTAATGTTACTACTACTAGTATTATCTTTGACCTTAATCTTTCCATTTTTAATAACATGTTTCTTCTTAAATTAGTAATCTTCATCACGTGTATTTTTTTTCAAAATAATTACACTCTAATTTTTTCTTAGGTTTGGAGTTAGGATTTTGATCTTTTTTGTCATGTGTATTGCTGGACTTAGCATGTTCTTTGTCATTCTTATGTTGGTGTTTATAAATAAAATCATTTTTATTAGTATTAAGAATATAAAATTGAACTAACTTTTATTATTCTTGATGTAACAAAGAATAAAATAAATCAAGTGTCACCTGAGTAGATAAAGTATGGAAATTTAGTTGCAGATGAACATTGGTAATAAACTATTAAAAAGGTCAAGGCAAACATTTTCTCATGATAATATAAATTAAATTGAAAGCTAGAATTTTGACACCTAAAATAGTTAGTTAAGAATTCAAAGAGTGAACTTTAATTAAAAAATCATTCATAATTTTGAAGTCATTATACTTGAAATTAGACAATTGATCTTGAATTTTTTGAGATTCATTCACAACATCAAAAATAGATGTGAGCTTAGACCATACATTGGATGTAATAATATAACCATAAATATACATATGAAATTTAGGGATCATGGCCATGCCAATCAATCCTAAGGCTTCGTCATTTTTTTACTTTCCATTTCTCTTGAACTTCAATGATTGTATTCTTTTCATTGAGTTTGGGGTTTGTGCCATCTACTATGTGTACTAGGTTTTTAAAAATGAACATTTATGACATCTGTGATTTATAAAAATAATAGTTTGTGTATGTGAGTTTATATTCAATCAATAATTTAGTCATTGTGCCATAAAAACTCACCCAATACTTGAAAAATGAATGGGTAAGAAAAAACACTTAAAAGGAGGCATAGAAGAGGGACAAGAAGGCCAAAAAATGATACTTATCTGAAGTGTAAAATAAATATCAAGGAAAAAATGGGAGCCAGAAGGATTAAGAATTTCATAAAAGGTGTAACAACTATAAGATGGAAATAAGAATCTTTAAATCATAACAAAAAAGATAATAACAACTGGTTTACAAGATTTTGATATGAATGATCTTAAGCACAAAAAAAATTGAATTTAAATGTAAAGCCACATCAAAATGTCAAATATATTTCAATGTATTTTTTTTAAAAAAAAATTCACCTATAAAATAACAATGTGGACTTTACAATAAAAACCCTATAACTACCAATAATAAAAAAGATGAATTCTCTCTTTTTTTAATTTGAAAGGCATAATGTGTTGTATTATTTTTTTTTATTTTATGTGATGTATAAAATTATATATTAATATAAAAATATCATTGTAATTAAACAAATTTTATGGCCTAGAAGAAAGAGAATTTTTATATATTAAAATCGTGGCTCCTTTTATGTAGTAAAAAAATTTAAATAAAGAGCTTTGAATTGTTTGAAGAAATGGGGTGATCAAAGAAGAGATTTAAAAATCTAAAATTAAAAACACTTTTTTCTTGAAAATATATTAAAATAAAAATTAACTACCTTGATATAAATATGAAGTAATCAGATGAAAAATGCCAATGAAGTTAATTCCATATGGAAAAAAATGTTTTGTAAATAATAAGACATATCTATAAAGTAGAGACTTAGAAATCAGAGGCATAAGTGTAAAAAGGAGAGGTAGTGTCTAGAAAGGGATGCATAAAATAGGCAAATCAAGATCTATTTTTAAATAGCATGATTTGGCAAAGATAAAACCCATACAAGGTAACACCTAGGTGAAATAACATAGAAAATGATGGTAAAAGAAACTAACATATCCAGAGTAAAAAAGGAAATGCCACATAATATGATGACTTGGAAGGAGAGGTAAGATGAAAAATAGAAGAGAGGATTAAAAACCTAAATGAAGGCTAATAAGGTCTAAGACCAGTTAATTCAAAGCTAGATTTGTCATGTCCCCTTTTTCGTGGACATTGACAGACATGATGGTTAGCCTATTATACGACCTTCGTAGGCTAATAAGATGGATAGAGGGTCATAATGGAGCTTGGCTTGACTTTGATTCACAAAATTTCTACATTTGGTTTTCATTCAGGGTCTTTCAGACATGTTTGCTTGATGCTCCTATTATTTAGGGATATTTGACATGCAGCGGAGCACCTTTATTTTGGTATGGTCATGTGTGGAATCACTCCTTGATTCACCTGCTTCGATCGGTTTGAGGATCTGACGTATATTGAGGGAGATATTAATATTTGATTGATTTAATCAAATATTAATTATTTGGTCTCATTAATAATTAATTATTAATTATTTGGTCTAATTTTAAATTAGAAACCCTAATTCTAATTTAAGAAACCCTAATTAGGGCAAGCATATCTTTTGAGGGTATAAGGGTTTCTCATGGAGGCCATTGTTCATTATGCTATTGATTATTGATATTGATTTTGAAGAATTTCTTCTGTGAAGACTGAGCCTAGGGTTCCAGGATTCCTTTTTTGCATTGGAGAACGTTCCCTCTTCAGTGTGTGCAATTAAGAGGCTGTGAAATATCAGCTGATCTATTGCCAGATTGAGAGATAGCTTCACCCAGAAGTTATCACAGAATTTACAGGGTTGAGAGATAACTTCACACAGAAGTTATTACAGATATACCAGGTATTTATTTATTTATGTTTTGATTCAATAAATTATACAGCTAGAGATCTTCTGTGCTAGAAGCATATATTTTCAGATCAGGGGTTGAAAACAGGGAAGTTGTGCTTAATTGGTGGCCGTACGAAATCCGTACAGGTCCATACAAATCCATACAGACACCGACATCGGCTGATAGAGAGCTTCCAAATACCGACATCGGCCGATTGGGGACCGACGTCGGCAGATAAGGACCTGCAGTGACCGACGTCGGTGGTATATCGACCGATGCCGGCGACTGTGTGTTCGACACAGCAAGCCGAGACTTTCCAAAATTCAATTTGCATTTCCAAATTTGCAAAGCCAGGGTTTTCAAGACTGTATTTCATATTTTTATGCATAATAGAGGACTACAATTGTAATAGTTTAGAAGGACATCTTTTGTAATCATCTGAATGAATGATAAGATCTATAATTTGTTTATGCATACTTGAATCTATTCTGCAAATTGTATCTTGTTCAGAGCTTTGGTATTTGGGTATCAGAGTTTTGTGTCTTTCATATATCCCTATTAGAAGGGGATATCACAGTGGTATCAGAGCTTTATTTGCTATATATTAGAGTTGTGTAGAGACAAAAAGAGCCCTTAAGTAAGGGACATCACAGTGGTATCAGAGCCAAATTCCTGCCATCCTGTTGGGCACATCAGAGCTAATGTCTTGCCATCCTGTTGGGTAGTTTGGGTATCAGCATGGCACTAACAGGTGTCAAAGATTTGGAGGAAAGAGTGCACAATGCAAAGAAGAAGTTAGAAAATCCATTACAGCAATTAGATGACCTTCTACAAACTCTGGAGGAGTTAGAAATTTATTTAAGCAAGGTTGAGCAGTTAAATTCTTATGAGATACAAACAGTGTTATCTCCAGCGTTTAATTCTTTGGTGAAGCACCGATTATTGAGACATCATGATGAGGTGGTAAGACTTGCAACTCTCTCTTGTATTAGTGAAATCATGAGGATCATAGCTAGCTATGATTTTAATGATGATCAGATTATGAGAGAGGTATTTTATGCCATGGTAAAAAGCTTCGAAATGTTGGATAACATGAGAGACCCTCATTTCTCAAAGAGGGCAAGATTACTTGACACATTTGCCAGGTATGGATTTGAAAATCTTATGATGTTAGTAGGTTGTATTGGTGACATTCGCAGGATGTTTAAAATATTTTGGACTATTTTAGATGATTTTCATTCCAGTGATGTATTAGCATCCATGCACTCTATCATGTTCACAATCTTGTTTGAGGAGGAGGATAAAATCTCTAAACTTTTGGCAGAAGATTTATGGTATGTCTGGACAAAAGGGAAAAATGTCTCACCTAGAGCTTGTATGTGGTTAAAGAGTTTAATTAATAGGCCTAAGGATCGTAGTGCTTTCCCTATGACATGCAGCCACTTGCATGATGAGTTTGATAGTTATGCTGATCCAGTACAGGGAGATATTAACACATCTTCAGGTAATGATTTATCTACATTATCTTCACAGGTAGGAGTAGTTGAGGATGTTGTGGATGAGCCTTGTCTTAAGGTGAGTTCAGCACAGGTGGTAGTCAGTGAGGATGAGCCTGATGTTTGCATTCAGAGTATGGAGGTATACTCAGAGGTTAGTACATTGAGTATTGGTGATGAGTATGTTTTTGTAGCTACTGATGAGGAGCATGTTGTTGACGCTAACACATATATTCAGGATTTGAGAGTCCCTGATTCTGATGAGTTTGAGATACCCGTAGAGTCAAGTCTCTATATTGATTCTTCTCATACAGATGATAGTGTGGTATAGTTAGTTGTGCCGCCTTTACAGAGGGATCAGTTATGGGATGGATTAACACCATCTTTTGTAGATGGAATTTGTAGTTGCCAATTACACAGCCTACAGTATCGACACATCCAGGGCAGTTGTGATTTCAGAGATTGGTTGAGTTGTGTTCGCCAATTTGATTATGGGTTCCTCTTTGTTTTACTTTTGTTGATATTGCAAGTACTCACATTGATTCACAGCGGTGCAGAGCATAACTACATTTGGGATCCAGGTGGATCGAGTAGTTCATTGTTCCAAGATTGCTTGGGGACAAGCAATTTTCGGAGGGGCGGATTGTCATGTCCCCTTTTTCGTGGACATTGACAGACATGATGGTTAGCCTATTATACGACCTTCGTAGGCTAATAAGATGGATAGAGGGTCATAATGGAGCTTGGCTTGACTTTGATTCACAGAATTTCTACATTTGGTTTTCATTCAGGGTCTTTCAGACATGTTTGCTTGATGCTCCTATTATTTAGGGATATTTGACATGTAGTAGAGCACCTTTATTTTGGTATGGTCATGTGTGGAATCACTCCCTGATTCACCTGCTTCGATCGGTTTGAGGATCCGACGTATATTGAGGGAGATATTAATATTTGATTGATTTAATCAAATATTAATTATTTGGTCTCATTAATAATTAATTATTAATTATTTGGTCTAATTTTAAATTAGAAACCCTAATTCTAATTTAAGAAACCGTAATTAGGGCAAGCATATCTTTTGAGGGTATAAGGGTTTCTCATGGAGGCCATTGTTCATTATCCTATTGATTATTGATATTGATTTTGAAGAATTTCTTCTGTGAAGACTGAGCCTAGGGTTCTAGGATTCCTTTTTGTATTGGAGAACGTTCCCTCTTCAGTGTGTGCAATTAAGAGGCTGTGAAATATCAGCTGATCTGTTGCCAGATTGAGAGATAGCTTCACCCAGAAGTTATCACAGAATTTACAGGGTTGAGAGATAACTTCACACAAAAGTTATTACAAATATACCAGGTATTTATTTATTTATGTTTTGATTCAATAAATTATACAGCTAGAGATATTCTATGCTAGAAGCATATATTTTCAGATCAGAGGTTGAAAACAGGGAAGTTGTGCTTGATTGGAGGTCGTACGAAATCCATACAGGTCCGTACAAATCCATACAGACACCAACATCAGCTGACAAAGAGCTTCCAGATACCAACATCGGCCGATTGGGGACCGACGTCGGCAGATAAGGACCTGCAGTGGCCGACGTCGGCGGTATATCGACCGACGCCGGTGACTGTGTGTTCGACACAGCAAGCCGAGACTTTCCAGAATTCAATTTGCACTTCCAGATTTGCAAAGCCAGGGTTTTCAAGACTGTATTTCATATTTTTATGCATAATAGAGGACTGCAATTGTAATAGTTTAGAAGGACATCTTTTGTAATCATCTGAATCAATGATAAGATCTGTAATTTGTTTATGCATACTTGAATCTATTCTGCAAATTGTATCTTGTTCAGAGCTTTGGTCTTTGGGTATCAGAGTTTTGTCTTTCATATATCCCTATTAGAAGGGGATATCACAGTGGTATCAGAGCTTTATTTGCTATATATTAGAGTTGTGTAGAGACAAAAAGAGCCCCTAAGTAAGGGACATCACAAGATTCCACTGGTCAAAGAGGAGAAAAGATTTTAAAAAGGGATATGAACCAAGTGAAAGATAAAGGTTCGTTAAAAAATAATGACTCAAAGCTAAAGAACCAAGATAAATAACACCATATAAAGCTTAGTTACATGATACACCAAACTAGATACAAATAAAGTAATAAGACACCACTATCTATGCAAATACTAGACAAGAAAGAATAGATTCCTACCAGAAATAAATTAAAAATGAGAAAAGGATATGTCATTTAGAGTAGACAACTAATAAAATAATAGAGGGAAAATCCTGATTGAAATAATAAAAGTATATAGGTAAGCATAAGATGCCACCCAACAAAGGTGATATAGCACTGGCCAAACAAAAATATATGGTGGAAAAAAAACTGAAGTACAAATATTTATATGTACTAAAGTTAATAAAAAACCAAAATTTAAAGAGAGTTGGAATATAAAAATTATATAAGATGCATTTTTTCCCTTATATTAATATAAAAAATAAGAGAGAAACACCTACTTAGAGGGCCTGTCAAAACCAGGTAAAGAGATGAAAAAGCTCATTATGATAAACCTACAACAACTAATTAGAGAGAAAAAAATAAAACTCAATAAAATTTTATAGTTGAATGGATTTTAATGGAGAGCAAGGGAGGATGCAATACAAAAAAATCAAAAAATATCTCTCAAAAACTACACACTTCCAATAAAAATGTGAAAAAGATGAACTTATCTCTAATACCATGAAGGAATTATCGCAAGAACATTCATCGATGACCAAAGAAAATTTTATAAATAAATAAATTACAAAGAAATGTTACCTATCAATGTGAAAACAAAAAATGAGACAATAATTTTGAAGTGAAAAACTAAATGTATTGGAGAAACACCCATGAGATCATATAAGAAGGTTTATCACCAAAATCTTCATAATTACAATTTAAAATCAAGAATAATTTGAGAAGAAGAGAGCTATATGAGTTTCTAGTGAGTAAATTAGGAGAGGAAGAATATTTTATAGAGCTAAAGGAAAAGAATGGGAGTTATAAGGAATCTCATGATTACCTTATAAGACTCCTCTATGTGTACCACTTGTTTCCTAGTCACTTAAAAAATTAAGGAAAGTGTGTACCAAGTGGGGGAATAGATTAATTATACAAGTAGCTCTCAATTTATAATAAAGAACAAAGAGGTGAGTGATACTTCATATAATATAGATTTATTTGAAATTATAATTCATATAAATAGAAATTTCATACACATAAATGGTACTTAGGATAAAAAAATTTATCCTAAATAAAGGGTAATCATAATAGAACACAAACCATAAGTGATATAATTTCAACACATAACCACAAAGTAGTATTATAGATAGTGAGTACACCAAATTTTATATCAATATAATATAAGAAATATCAATAGTAGCCCAGATGGAGTATCAAAAAAATTATAACATTAACAAATCTAGTTGGGATATCGATCATGGATATCAAATCAAAGGTGAAAGAATACACTTATTCATATGGAATAACACAGAATGGCTAATTTTTCATAGTTAATTATAATTATTTATTGTTAACATCCAACTCCAAGACTTAACCAACTATTTACAAGCCATGGATAGGACTCTAATTTTTACACTAGGACAGTGACTTGTCCCCCTCTCTCAACATCCTAGTAGAGATATTTTACATCTACTACACCCAAATAAGCTCACCTTTATCCTTCACACACAAATATTTACACAAGAACGGATGTGTGCACATTCATCCAAGAGGACATAACTGACTTTTAATGAGACATTTTTGACTTATACTTCGTGCATCAAAAAATTACTGAAGGAGGAAAAATTGCACCTCTAAAAAATATGAATCACATAAATATAAATGTGCACAATCAAATATCCATATATATAATAAATTTATTATCCTTTATGCACAATATAATCCTACATAGATAAACATAATTTGATCAAACATCCATCATACGTGGGAAGTTTCACTAACCAAACAAGAATCCATAATCAAAATAAATAAATATTATAAATAAAAGACCCATATGAGTAAATTTTATCAATTTATTTATTTATTGGTGTCTTATATTATTCTAAAGTGATTGGATCAACCAATAACACTTTATTATTACTCATTTACCCATAATTAACATGCATGATTCCATAATGATTTAAACTCCCAATCACTAAGAGAAATAATACATGGAATACATTCCCATAGAATCATTATTCACAATCAATTGATGTCCTAATGGCTTACCAAAATTAAAATTAAACATTTAGAATAATTGTCACAAACTAAATGCAATTAGACACATACAAAATCAAGAACATTTTTCACACATAATGGAATACCAAGATTAAAAACACATTATCATACATATAATAGTATACATCATGCTAGAAACCATGTTAATTAAAATTGCAAAAATAATTACACATTCATAAGAGTAGTAAAAACTTTTTAAATAATGAACATCAATATATTTGATAATGATTTGACATAATAGTGTTCTCCTAAGAAATATATAATCATGTTCACATTGAGGTGTCATAGTTATGTCATTATTATGCCTAATTTTGGTTATTATAATAGTTTTTTCATGTCAAAATGGAAAATATCTAGATCTATGTCAAAATTAAACAAATATACTCTTGTTCATTATTTTACATTAATTATTTCTATAAAAATAAATATGATCCATCAGTCATCACCCAAACCATGGAAAAATAAATTGTCCTTAATTTATTCACATTTTAAATCATAATTAAGTATTAAATAATTAGTTTTCACATAAAAGGATAAAACTATAGGGTAACTTAACCACATAGTATAATAACTAACCACCAAAAGTGTTACATAGTTTATTTTTTTTTAGCAGAACCCATAAGAATAGTCATTAAATATGGCTTATTTTTCAATTCAATATATCATCGAACCAATCAAATGGGAGAGGGAATAATGTACCATATCCTAATATATTATAATAATAAAATTAATAATATCATATACCATTTCCAAATAGGGTAGGTCTCACAATAAGGTTTTTAACTTTGAAGAGTTACTTAGTTGTAAGGAATGATAATGGAATTATCCTAGTCAATCACATTTTGCATAAAGAAAATTAACTTGCTTAAGCCACCAAGTATTGTGTTCTGATATATCATCACCCTAAAATGTTTTTTCATGAACACACATTCAAGGTAAATATTTCCTAAATTCCTCATATTAAACCTCTTCATAGTTAAATTGAACGTGGGTAATTTAACATCAAGGCAATTATATACATTTGTCCTAAAATGATTGTCATGTTTTCCCTCATTAGTGAGTTAGAGTGACAAATATAATTAAATCATCAATATATGATGGTCTATCATTCATTTACAAAGTTGTCAACATAACATTTAATCATTTTCTTAACCCAACTTGGAACCATACACACTATGAGCTTTAATTTATTTATTCTTTGTAGCTCAAATTTTTGGGTAAGTATGAGTACGTGCTAAAGTAAATAAAGAACAAGAATAAATTTCTAGGTTCATAGTTATAAATTATGAATAACCTAGAACAAGAGAGGCTACAACAAAAACACAAACTAGCTAAGTAAAAAAATCACTAGGTATAAATGTAGAATTTGCGTGAAGGCAAAAAAAATTGTTGATTCACAGTGAGAAAATAAAATATTTGAATAATAAGATCTAAATAAATATCAGCTCAAAATTGGAGTTTACATGCATAATTAAAAAATGTAAATAAATATCAGTCTACATAAAGATAATTGACCCATGTAATTTTTAGAAAATTGTTATTTTTAGAAACTTTTGACTTCTAGTGCTTTCACTATTTATAGAAGTCTTGCATGCAAGCTTAAATGTGCCTAAAATTTTATAAATATATCCTAAACACTAATATTAACCTAATATATTAATTTCAACTAATGTTCATTTCTAAGTACAAAAAACACTATTTCTAAAAATAGAGAAAAAATGAAATGTATTTTTGAACACTCAAATGGTCACATATAACCTTTTAAATGTTATGAAACGACCCATACATTTATATATCTATTTATGGATTAATTTTAATTTTATATACAATCATTTTAATTCAAATTATATCTCAAACATATTTATGGATCAACATTTATGGCCTTTAGAAGTTTGGACTCTGCATAGTGCTCCTCAAGTTAAAAATAACTCAGCTCCTACAATTTTCTCTGATTATAATCCTACCATTTATTCTTATAAATATTATTTATATTACATTATAAATTAAAATTTTTGTATTCTTACTATAATCCTTCCCATTGTATGAAATACTCGTTATAACTTCCTTGCCTTGTGTTCATTATCTTCTTATCCAAAACCTACACTAGCTTTTCTTTCTTCTTCTTTGATACTTTTTAATGTTAATATAATTTTTTATATTAATATATTTTAGCATATTATCCATGTAAATCATATAAAATAAATATTAAATACTATATAGATATCAAAATTTTATGGTAAACTCACCTCATAATCATTGTTGATGATTTTCTTCACAATTCTGCATGATCTAATTTTATTGTACTTCAACTTGTTGTATGTGTCATTCACAAATATTTATTTCCTAAAATATAAAATCAATAAATCTCCTTATTTAAGTACCTTTGACATTATTCTAATAAATAATGTAACTTTATACTTCTCATTACTTTTTTTCAACTTTCTTCTAATTTCTTCTTGCACCTATCTTATATGCTCTGCAAATGTTTCTACATCATCACTAATTTGTTCTAAAATTGATAACTATAAAAAATATTTAAAAAACCATATGATTTATCCTATAAATAGCTAAAATTTTGATATTCTTGTTGATCTATTCACTAAAATATTATATGCATACTCAGTATGTGATAAAACCAAGCCCTATTATTTAGGCTTCTCTCCAAATATTCATCTCAACAACTTTCTCAAGACCTTGTTTACAACTTACATTAGTCTATTTTTTTATTGGGTGGTATGCACTACTGAATTTTAGCTTAGTTCTCAACTTCTTCCATAAATTCCTCTAAAAATAACTTAGAAATTTTGTGTCCCTATTTGATGTAATCATTTTTGGAACACCATGCAATTTCACATCCTTGAAAAATAATTCTGCATCTCTAGTGGCATTATTGGTTTTATTATATGCAATAAAATGAACCATATTCAAAAACCTATTTACAATTAAAAAATTGAATCACTGCATCTCTATTTTTTTGGTAATCCTAACAAAATATCCATACTCAAATCTTTCCATCATCCTTTAAGAACAGGTAATGACATGTACAACCCTATTTTTTGTGCATGTCCTTTATCCACTTGACATATCCTACATTTTAAAACATACCTTGTCATATATATCTTCATCTTTGGCTAAAATTAATTTTCTTCCTACAAGTTTATTGTCTTAGGATTACCAAATTGTCCATCCAATCCACCACTATCCATTTCTCTAAGAATATTATCTCTCAAAGACCCTAATGGAAAACATAATTATTTCCATTTTAAGAGATAACCATCCTAGATAGTATATTCATCATAAATAGTACTTGTCTCACCTGCTAACGGATTTCTGCATTGCTTAATTATATTTTCAAATTTTGGATTAGTATCATATGATTCCTTAACAACTTCAAACCCAACTACTTCACTCACCATAGTGGTTAATAACACCTCTCCTACTCAAATCATCAACTACTTGATTTTATTTGTCTATTTTATATTTCAACACAAAAGTATATCCTTATAAGAAACAAAATACACTTTGTTGTCTACTATTTAACTTATTTTGAATGTTCACATACTTCAAGGCCTCATGATCTATAAATAATATAAACTTCTTAGAAACTAGGTAATACCTCCAATGTCTCAATACTTTTACAATGGCATAAAATTCAACATTATATGTAAAATAATTTTGTTTTACCTCATTTAGATTCTCACTGAAATACGTTATTGGCTTTCCTTCTTGACTCAACATAGCACCAATTCCCACATGTGAATCATCATAATCAACCTCATATACTTTGAAAAAATAAAGTAATGATAAAATAAACTTTTTGTAATCTTGTTCTTTAGAAACTCAAAACTTTTTGTTACTACCCTTGTCCAAACAAATTATTTCCCTCTCATGCAATCTCTTATTGGTGAAATAATACTACTAAAATTATTAATGAACTTTCTATAAAATTTTTATAAACCATGGAAATAGGCCACTCAACAATTGTCTTTACCTTTTATGAATCCATCCTTACTCCATATGTTAAAACTACAAATACAAAAAATACTAAACTATTATGCATAAACCTACACTTCTTTAGATTTATTTATAACTTAGACCTTATTAACAACTTTAATATAATTCTCAAAAGTTGCAAGTACTCTTATTTAGTCTTAATGAATATCAAAATATCCTAAAAATAAACCACCACAAACTTACCAATGTAATATCATATCATTGTGTTCATCACCCTCATAAATGTGATAGGTTCATTAGATAACCTTAATGTCATCACCATCTACTCATTTAATCCATCCCTCTTATTGAATTTTATTTCCCACTCATCTCCTTTATGAATATGAATTTGATATTAACCACTCCTTATATCAATATTTTTAAGTATTTTGCTCTGGTAAGAACATCCATCATATCATCTAAATGAAGCATATGGAATATGTATTTGATGGTAATTTTATTTATTTCTTTAATATCCACACACATAATCCACCCTCCATCTTTCTTTGGAGCTATCAATGTTAGTGTTACACATGGACCCATGCTCTCCCTTAATATACCCTTTCTTATCAATTCAATAACCTATTTAGTCAATTATACATATTGTATTATACTCATTATATAAGTTTATTGATTGGGTAGAGATGATCATGTAATAAAATATATATGATGTTGAATATCTCTTTGATGATAAACCATATGGTAACTCATCAGGTATAACATCTACATATTATTTGAATACTAATACTAGTTATTCTAGTACTTTTACCACTTTTGTGTATTCAATCTTAGATATTAATCATTAATAACATGTCATCTTCATGTATTTGATAAATTATTTTATGGATAACATGCTTTATACCTTCCCTTCTTTTTTAATGGGTAGTAAAACTACCTTTGTACCACTTTTCTAAAAAGCATATGTATTTTTTTATAAAATCATGAATTAATTTTATATCATGTTTCTATGGCCTTTCTAACAACACATGGCATGTATCCATTCATATAACATCACACCATATTTCATCATTGTAATTTTTTCTTATAGAAAACTTGATTAAACACCTTTTATCTACTCTAACCTCATTCATTTTCTTCAACCATGAAATATGATAAGGATAAGGATGTTTTTTAAATTATAAACCTTTTTTCTCTACCATTTGTTTAGAAACCATATTTTCAAAACTACCACCATCTATAATTATTTAGAATACATAACCTCCTTAAGTGCACATTTTTTAAAAAATATTTTATTGCAGCCATGCATCACCACTTTCCTTATTTTCACCTATTCTTTCATGAGACCAATCATTATTCTCCTCATCATGGTATTTTCTCCAATATTTATTAATACAAATTTAGTATTCTTCTCTTTTGTTTGAATTTTAACTAAAGTCACTCTTGGGTGATTCTCTTACCTCATTTCTTGTTCATAATAGTATAGACACTCAAATGCCTTATCTCCTTCTTCACACCTATAAAAAATGCAAGACCTATGTTAATTTGGAGACCATCCTCTAAGACCACCAGAGCCTTATCCTCTATAAAATTATCTTCCTCTTTTTTGGTAATAAAACCCTTATTTTTTATCCTATTACTTTTATGCACCATGTGATAATTCTCCTCTAGTGGGATTAAACCCACCTCTAGTGGTATTGAATCCACCTCATCCCCTTATTGGAGGGTATTATCCTCTTGTTGTCCTAATTAATATTATTAAATTTTATCTATTTTGGTTTTATTTTGCCTTCAAAGCTAATTGATAAGCTCCCTCCATGCAAAGTATTTAATGCATGCTCAATTCATCTTAAATAGAAAACTTTAAACCATTTACATACCTTGCAGCGATTTATTCTTTTATTTTGTCATGATCCACTCATATGGAAAACTTGTAAAACTCATATGTATACTCTTGTATAATGTGATCCTTTTGACTTAAATTTTTTAATCTTTTGTATAAATTTTTTTCAGTCTTGATTTAAATTTTTTAATCTTTTGTATAATTTTTTTTCATAGTCTATAGAAATAAAATTCTCCCTCAACTTCTTCTCCATCTTGCTCTAGATGTTGATCTTATCTTTACCCTTCCCCTATCTTTTTTTTATAGGGGATTTCACCAAATCATCGCATGACCCTTCAGTTTTATGAATGTAAACATTAATATATTTTATTTTCTCATATTTATCAATTGAAAAAACTTATCCATGTTATTAATCAAATCTATCAACTCCTCTAGTTTTAAACATCCTCTATAATATATAACGTCAACCTTGATTCCTTCATTCATTTCCTCTAAATCTAGAACCATCCTTTCTTCCATTGATGGTAGTTATTATTATTTTTCTTATTCTTGATGAACTTATTCTTCATAATATATGTCTTCCTTGGTTACATCTCATTCTTTCCTTCATAATTAATTTGTGATAATTAAAGTTAATTATTTCATTTACCTCTATAATGCGTGCATAATCATGTTCATCTGAGTCATTCCTCCTCGGCCTTATCCTTACCCTCTCACCATCTTTTATATTTGATATCCAATAATAGAATATTCTATATAAATATAAAAACATAAATAAAATATATTACCTCCAAGAATCAAACCCATCTTTGATACCAAATGATGAAAACATGAACAAACTAAGAAAAAAAGGCATAAACTTAGAATTTGCTTGAAAGTGAAAAACACTAATTATTCTCATTGAATTAATAAAATATTTATATAATAATATTTAAATAAATCACAAATTGTAATTGGAGTTGACATGCATAATTAAAAAATTTAAATAAATCTAAAGCTAACTGAAGAACCTAAAGCTAACTGATGCATGCAACTTTTATAAAATTGTTATTTTTAGTAACTTTAGACTTATAATGGGTTTTTTTCAACTATTATTTTTAGAACTATTATATACAATCTTGAATGGGCCTAAAAGTTCCAAATATATCGTAAACACTAAAATTATCCTAATGGATGAATTTCAATTGAGATTCACATCAGACTACATAAATACACTATTTATAAAAATAGAAAAATCCCAAATAAACTAAAATACAATTTTAGACCCTCAAATGGTCACATATGTCCTCCAAGAAGTTATTAAAACCCACCTAAATGGATAGAATATTTTTTGGATGATTTTAGCTTTCCAATATAGTCATTTTGGTGCAAGTGAAATCTCAAATAGAGTTATGGATCAAAAGTTATGGCCTTCATAAGTTTGGAATCTTCATCAATCTAGAGAAGAACTAGCATGCATGATGGTGCCAAAATTGAGAGATAGACATAAAGAGCCATCTAGATCGTAATAAAGATTAAGGAAAAATAAGGGTAGATATGATAAATCGAAACATGGAGTGGATAAATCACAAAAGGATAAGGCCTAGAAAGGAATGGTGTGACAAGGATATAAAATAAAAGTATCCCTATGCAATCCCCTATGATATTTTTCCCATCTTTGATTGCACAAAAATCCAATTAACACCATTTAATTGAGGTCAGAAAGTGGGAAATGGTCCATAGTGAGTCTACTGAGACTTGGGTGCTCTATTAGGCTATATTAGTGTTTTATTCTAGATGGGTTCAAAAGATAAAAACACTAAGAAAATAAAACTATTTGAGTTTAGTATTATAATATTCAAATCTAGGAAATGTAATATAGTATTTGGATAATACAATTTATTTAATTATTTATAATAAATATAGAAATGATTTTACACCTACATAACTAAGGAAGAGGAGAGAGTATCATTTTTTAATGTTTTATACTTTTAATATTCCCAAGATCCCTTTAAGTCCTATAACCCAAATCTATGTTCTATTCATTTAGTATTTTCATTATTTTTCTTCCTCAAAAACTCAAATATAGATAATTGCATTGATAATCATGTCCTCATGTGGATGTTAGTTTCCCTCCAAAAATACACAATATTTTTGGATTTTTTAATTTCACTTTTCTAGGGTTTTTTAATATTTATGTTGGTGTCTTTTATTATCATGTATAGGTTATCACTCTTTATCCTAAGATCAAACCCTAGCTTCCTCACTCTTGGAGTATTATGGTAAAATGGGTTAATGGGATCATTATGTTGATCTAACCCAAAAATACCCCTCTATCATTGGATGCTACCTACATATCCACTACTCTGAAGAGGGACTCAAACTGATGTAGTTATCCCCTAATGTGTTGGCTTGTGTGTGTACAAGATTTAAATATGTGAAAATAAATTAGAATATTGACCTATCTTATAACTTGGAAAATAGGATTCATGTCATGATCATTTAGTACTTGATATCTATATATGTGTTTTCCCTATGAAATATATGGAAACAGGAGAAAATAGGGAAGCTTTTCTCACTTGAATGTTTGATTAAATGTTTTTGGTACGTTGACTTGTGAGAGGTAGGAAGTTTTTAGGTCTATTTTAGGTGAATGATGAATGATAATTGATCATTCATATACACCAATCCTTTTAAATAATATCTCATATTAAATCACTTAGTCTAATCATAAGGATACATTTCTTTTGAAAAAATTATGAATATATGGATTTGTACACTTGTCTTATAATATGGAATGTGCATCAATGTAGGCATCTAATTGAGACACAAGTTCTTGGGTAATTGGAAAATAAGAATATGTCCAAAATTTAAGAGATAAAATATAATTAATTTTATATTATTATGAGTATGATATAAGGTATGAGACATCAAAATAACATTGGTTGAACTAAGAGATAAGTAATTGGCACAAAGAGATAATAGATGTGAGTCTTTTAATAGTAGGAAAGGTCTATAACTGAGAGGAAAAATCAAGGTCTTTATTATCAAAGTATAAATTACTAATGTTGAATATAATTTATAAATAACATATACACTCCCCATGCCTTTAATCTAGTAATGAAATTTATAGTTTAAAGGAAAATAAATGTGTACTGAAGTGTACATAACACACCTTGCCTTTGTGTGAGCCCAACTTGAGTGCTTTGATGATGACCAACCTAAAATCAAGAGGATGTTGTAGTGTATAATAAATTCATATAATATTAAATTTAAATGATTTAAATTAAAAGACTAAGGTTTAGGAGTACACCTATATATCAATGCAACTACCTTGCCTTTTAAAAACTTGATTTGAAACGATGTATCATTATGAACCATTAGATCTAATATTAGGAAAAATATAGATATACAAAGTGAATAAAAATATAAATATTGAAGGATAAATTCCACTTACCTTGGAGAAAAAGGTGAGTTACCACCCAATAGTTGAGATTAGCTCAACCATACAACCCAATCATACTTATACATTGGTGAGTGTGAGTCAACCAAGTCAACTCAAACTACAAATATTGTAAATATGGATGATTTTATCAATCCAAATTATAAAATTTGTAATATTGAGTGATTTTATCACCTCAACCTTGCCAAAAAGTAAACCAAGTACTATAGTATATTGGATCAATAATATTCTATAATAGTCCAACCTTGTGAGCTAAAGTTTGTAGAAGTGTTTGAAATCTAAAAGTTGATTTCATTTTTAATTCTAGGTGTTATTTACATAGGATATGCACCTTATATGTGTCTCATGTTAAAACCTATGTATAAAATGGTACCAATGTATATAATTATACCACAAATGTGTATCTAAATCATATAATTATGTAACTTGGCCAATTTTCAAATTATATAAGTGTGGAGAATATGTTTTTATAACATTCCCCCACTATAATATAAGACTAAGAACTAGTATTAGTGTCAATAACATGTTTATTAAATGTTCCCCCAGTTTACATCTAAAATTGTGACAAATTTGGAGAACATGTTTCCAAAATATAGCCCCACTACAATCTAAATTTGTGAATAATGTGAAAGTAGTGCCTTTATGGCATGCCCTGAATAATATCTCCACCTTCTTGAGGTGAGAGTAAGTGGAAATGGGTAGTTTCCTAACCTCAAAAGGATAAGATAACAATGTAAAATGTGACTACATCATGTGACATATAGGATAAACATGTCTATGTAGATATATCATTGAAGCACATATTTTGTGATCACATCAAGGCCTAAAAACATGATATAGCTAATAGAAACATTTAGAGAGTACCATTGTAAGATCAACAAGAAATAAAGAATACATGCAAAAACACTCAATAGATCATCAAAATATAATGGTCCAAGGAAACTAAAAATAAGGGGCATATTCAAATGCCACATAATCTAAGGTACATGACTTAGTCAACTGTCAAAAAAAGTAAGCATGTCATATTCAAATATCTATAAAATAACACATGACATATTGAAATGACAAAGAGGAAAACAAAGGCATGAGGAATGTAAAAAATGGATCATATTACGATTCTCAAACAAGAAATATAGTGGCAACTCAAATTACTAAAGGAAGTGCATGAATGAAATAATAAGCACCTAACATGAACATAACATACTTGCCCACGGAGAAAATTTTTTAGCAAAAAATTGTAAGTACATAGCATATTAGGTACGCTAAAAAAGATATAAGCATGGATAAATACATGTGTAAGTACGTAAGATCCAACCTAATAATGTAGATTTATCATAGAATAATATAACTTGGATGTATCATGATTAAAGAAGCAGATGTCACTAATGTCCACATGACATGATTATAGGGAAGGCCCAACATTTGAAAGTTCATATATCATGAATTTGTGTATGAATGTATATCACTTAAAATATGAATGAAACTCATATGTATATATAAATAAATGATATGTTATCCACTAACATATAACTAACAACATAGATGCCAAAGAGCCAATATAACTTGTAAAATGTTGAAAGTATATTTATTATTTTTAATTAATTTTTTTACTGCTATGTTTCTAATACTTGAAAATAAAAAGCTATCCTATGATTTCAGCCAAAGGATAGACATAGGTATATATATCCACTCCAAACCTAGTGTAATAAACTGATGATACTACCAAGAAGCATGCATGGGTGTAATATATAACATTGTATGATCTATAATGCTCTATGTATGTATAATAAGATTGTATGGTCATGAAGAAAAAATAGGAGTAGGTGTTGAAGGAACCCATCATTGATTTTTTTTTAATTTCTTTAAAGTAGCAGTAATAGGAACATGTTTTGATGTTCTAGAAATTTGAATCTGGTACATAGTATAATTAGTAATTGTATCATGATTTTTTGGTAAGTTTTTATTTGGTATCTTTACTTCTCATGAATTTGTAATTTTATTTTATTTTGTGTATATTATACTTTCACTTATTTTTTATAATAGATATTTGGATGTGATAAACAACATGGAAGTATAAAATGTTTAAATTTGATGAAACTTCCAATGTAGTGATAATGAATTAATCATTGTATGCAATAAAATTGATTAAAAATAATAAATCTCGACTATAGTGATCAAGGGGTAATAGAAATTATAGTATTACATTTTTCACAATAATTGATGTGTCTATATAAATATGCCTTGAATATATGTGTGCTAGTGTAGGTAACCAAATATATTGTTTATGCATTCCCCTCCACATGTGGAACTATCAAAATCTTGATCAAACAATAATTCCTTGGTAATATCATTATGGAAAAGATTAGTCCTAGTAGAGGTTACACTAAAAGAAGGAATTCTACTAGTGGTCATGTTATTTAAAAGGATCAACATGGGATGTCTCGACCCTCTTAGAATAAATATGGGAAATACCTCTAGATGTATATTTTTTAAATGCAATGATTTACCAATACTCCAACTACATAAGATTTATTTCAATAGAAAAGCAATCATTATCTTAATCCTAATTGATACCATGGTAAGTTAAAAATTGTTGTCTTTTCACCATTTTAAATTTATGTGGTGGTTAAAAAAAACTAGGAGGAAGTTTTCTTATTCATTTATCCAATAGTTACACATTATATCGTGTGTTATATATCAGTACCAATAAAACCAAAGTGGCTACTTTTTTATAAAGGCATATGGTTTAATTGTAGGATGTATTCTATAAGTATGTTCGTTTCCTTTATTCAATACCTTTATTTTTTGTTCTTTGGTAAAGCTAATAGTTTTGAGTAAAGCTTTGGATGTGGTTCATGACCCTTCTTAGTTTGTTTTCCTACTTTGAAATATTTTTCTATACCATGTTTGCCTTTAGGTGGAGACATAGGTAATTTGTTTTTAGTATTGGTTAAGGCGTGCATGAATATTTATGAACATCCTAATATAAAATTTGAAATGAAGCAAAGTGATTGTGAAATTTTCTTTCTCTGAGTGGAGAAAGCATATCCATGCTAAATATAAATTGTAGTTCCATATTTGAGGGGGTATAGTTTAATGAGTATAAGACATCTTTAAATATGATAGCATATTTTTTAAGGGATTCATCCTCATTTTTAGTTAAGGACTTCAAATTTTTCATTGGTTTCTTGGGTAATGTGTACTTATAAAAACTAGATAAGAATACAAACCCAATTTTTTAAAGATCAATAATGAACCATTTGGGAGTGTATAAAACCAATCTAGAGCCTCTTGAGCTAAACTTAGATATGGAAATATTTTAATAAAAAACACCATATTTATGCTAATGTTGAAAGGAGTGTATGTATTAATTCAAATGATTTATAATATCTCATTTTCCATCAAAGGAATAGCATAGTCATGATAAAGGTGGAATTATATGGATAATAAAAAAACATCTCTAGTAAGGGGTTGGTCCTCTAAGATATTATCATCAAAATTATCCTCATGGGAGGAAACTTGAAACTTAATAATAGTCATTTGTTGTTGAATATATCCCATGGTAGTCATTAGAGATATCATATCACTAGGATGTGTTTGTAAAGTGGTTGAATAATTACTTAGATATTTTAATTTATCATCTATCTGAAACATAGGAATAATGTGATCCTTACCACCCACATTGTATTTTAGGAAAGGATCATCATATTGTTTTTGAACATTAGGTAAAGATATATCCACTTTGCATGATTATTCAAGAGAGATCATTATATCTTTTTTAATATCATAAGGTTAAAACTATCATTATTTGAAAATTCCTAAGTATTTGGATTATTCTTACATGGAAGAGTGATATAATATGTACTTTCATTATTTGCATTAGTGTAAAAAGTAAAAGAGGGTGAGAGAGAGGAATGTAATCCATTTGGCTTGAAATATATCATAGGAAGGAAATATGTGAGCTTCATTTTCAATTTTGAACTCAAAATAAAATAGAGTAGAAGATGAAATATCACTTTCTAAATATGGTATATAATTTTTATATGATAAAGGTACATTAGCATAACTAGCATTTTAATCTTGAGTTCCCTTATTGCTACTTAACTTTGGAATGTTTTGCAAAAGTAAACCTCTGCCAAGATGTTTTCTTGATTTTATTGAAATGGAAGAAGAGTAAGAGAACATTTATCTATGCTAATTTAGCTAGTATATCATTTTCATATTTATAATATAAAAAAATATGAAGGGAAGCAGTGCATTCATTTGTATCATTTGGGTGATGTAAAGAAGGAAAAATAAATCCACATTGTCATTACTTTATAAAGAAGGAAAAAACTTAATTTATTCACTATTTACATTATTTTAAAGGAAGATAAACATTCAATTTTTATTCATCTCAAAAATGTATGCATGCAACATTTTGACTTGCAACATCATGAATGCTAACTTCTTGCATATCTATTGTATCACCCTTAAGCAATGCACTAACAAAATTTATCATTTTGAATTTTTAGAACCTTCATCATTAGAAAGAGAATAAATAGGATAACTAGGATACACATACCCAAGATAAATAATGTCACACTCATAACCATAATAAATAATGGTATGATCATTAACATGTCTATTTATACTTGCATTTTTATCATTAGTTATTTCATTATCATAGTTATAAGAAAAATAAAGGTTTTGAGCCCATTTTCAGTATGCCATAAGATCTTCATATGAAATAGATTGATCATTATAAATATTAAAAAATAAATCCAAAGGATGGGCCTTTGTATGACCTTGTTTAAGTAATTCCATAAGAATTTTAACTTTTCACATAATCACAAAGAGAGAAATTGAAATTATTAGATCAAAACTATACATAAGTATATTTTAAGCTATGCCCATGTAAAAAATCAGATCTAAAAATTAAATAGATGAATCTAAAATAAACTTATTAATAAGAAGAACACCCTACATGTACTTTAGGATTTGGTTTAACAAATAGAGGACCAGTTCACCAAAATGTTTTAGCTAGATAGGCTCAATAGAGAAAAACACTAAGAAAATAAAATCATTTGAATACACTATTGTAATATGTATATATAGGCAATGTAATATAGTATTTTGGAAATATAGTTTATTTAATCATGTGTAATAAATATAGTAATGATTGTACACCTACATAAAAATTTGATAAGAGGGAGCATATATTTTTTTCCATTTTTGACATTAATGTTTCTCAGATCCCAATCAATCATGTAACCTAGCTTTATGTTTTGTTTATTTATGATTTTGACTATTTTTATTCCTTGGATATTTATAACATATCTAGACACTTGGGTCGATAATAGCATCCTCTTATGGATGTTAGTGTCCCTCAAAAAATATAAACTCTTTTTTGGATATATCAATTGCACTTTTATAGGTTTTATTTCATTTCTTTGGGTGTGTTTGAATATCAAGCATAGGTTTTCACTCTTTATCAAATTATAAAACCCTAGCTTCCTCACCCTTGAAGTAACTACATGTAAAATGGCTTAATGGTCTCATAGTGTCAATCTAAATATAAATACCCCTCTATCAATGGATGTTACCTACATAGACACTACTTTGAAGAGGGAATCATAATGGTGTAGTTCTCCTCTAATGTGTTGGCTTGTGTATGTACAAGGACATAATATGTGGAGAGTAATTATAACAGTGACCTAGCTTGTAACTTATAAAATAGGATTCATGGAATGCTCCTGAAATAATTTAAAAATATGTGTGTTGTACCTATGATTAATATGGAAAGAGGATAAATTAGGGAAACTTTGTTCACTTCTTAATTTATTGCTTTTGGTACATTTCTCTATGAGAGGCAGGATTTTACTAGGTCTATGTTAGGTGAATAATGAATGAGGATTGTTCATGCATATATGCTAAACATTTTAGATAATATATTGTATTAAATAACTTATGTTTACCATTAGGATACATTTAATTTATAAACTTGATGACTTTAGGGCACTAGACACTTATGTCGACATATATGTTTAACTAGGATGTATGTGTCTTCATTGTTGTAAAATAGGTATAAGTCTAAAATTTATAGAGATATAATATAATTAGGTTTTTATCATTATAAATATGATAGAAATTATGATTCATTAGAATAAAATTATTTGAACTAAGAGATAATAAATAATCACAAAGAGATAATAGATGTGATCCTGTTAGAAATGGGAAAAGACTAGAATTGAGAGGAACAACCAAGATCTATATTTGCCAACTATATAATATTGAGGTGTTATATAATTTAGAAATAGTTTCTATTATCAGATTCCAAATTTTATGTTCCTAATTTTTCTATTCATATAAATTGATACTTAGCCATGTGAACAATATAAATATATGATTAAGAGCATGAGCTCAAAATCACATTGATGTCCATAGATAATGATTTATAATTTCAAGTTTGTTTCCATTGAAAAACCAATTATAGGGGTGGTCATGATATAAAAATATATTATAAGAGATAAAATTCACAAGGATATACAACAATATATGATAAAACATAAGATCACATTTAATTATGGGATCTATGAGCTATTAAGTCCAAACAACTCAACTTCTACTATGAGTGGTTAGATTAACACACATCCCTCTAAAAATATATTTATTGATTTATAGGGGTCCCTCCTTACTTAGTGAGGAGTCCAAGTTATACCAATGCCCAATTACTATTTCAAAAGTGTCATCAAGACTTACTATTTAAGAATGACCATTCAAGTTTTCATGTTGAACTATATAGGTTATTCTGGACCATATTAAGATTTGTTCATAATAAACCTTTAAGATTTTTGTTGAGTTTCTCTTTAGGTTAGTGCTTAAGAATCTTCCCAATAATCTATCATGATATCCCTATCACATGAGGGATGAGTCTCACGCACTCACCCAAAATGCATAGTGAAAGACTGATTCGTGAAGATTCTAAAACATGACATGCATTTACTCATTTCTTATCCAATAACTATCCAGCTATAGTTTCTCAATAGATTATACAACCATCACTATATATAAATGAACTAAAGACTTAATTTAATTAACACATTTAAATATTCAACACATTCCATTGCTTGAAATATCATATGATAAACATTGAATTCTCATTAAAGTGCGTATTGATTACAAGACAATGCTCTGTACTCACATGAATGTTCACACACATGGATCCTTTTTGAATGCTTATAATAGGGGTTTTTATACTTTTTTTTCCCTATCCAAGTCTCAAATTTTCAACTCCAAATGGACACATGGCACACAGACTCCCAACAATATAAGAGTCATGGCTCTTATAACTAATTGTTCCTATAGACTCTAGCCTCTACATCCCTAGATGCATGTTCTATGTTATACATTTATTTCCAAGTGTTCCATTCCTCACAGACTATACATGGCCTTTGATCAACGGGGTTTAAGTGTCTTAATTGATTTATTATTCAAACTACTCCCACATTCCTTGCACTCCACTTCCCTCACACTCCCCTAGTCTTCCACTTCTAGTTTTGGATCCTCTATTTTTAGGTTCCTCATGCCATATTCTCTTGACTATGTCATCTCACACTGAGTCTTTCATTCCATTATCCTTTTTCATCCTTCAATTATCATGCTAATAGTCTCATGTCATGGTATTCTTGTGTCATGGCTCTTCTATGCCATGTCAATACTTGTATAAAATTAGATAATGGTCCTTCCATGCTGAGTGCCAAAATTAGAAAAAATACTTGGTCAAAATTGAGGGGCCAACATCACCCCAAACTAATCTCTTAGCTTATCCTAGACTAAGTTATATTGGCATACTCAAGGAACTCAAGACTCTTCTGCTTGAGTTCTTTCCTTAGCTCATCCCAATGGGATAAGGCATAAAGAACTTTAGAAGCTATTTTATCAATGGCCTCTATTATTGCTTTCAACTCCTTAGGTTAAATTAGGGTCTGAGTCTTCTTCATATATTATTCTAGGGATATATTAGCTTCTTTTTGGATTTTATATAATTTGGAGACATCCTTATCAACCTATCCATAGAGTGTGGAAAAACTATCATTTATTTGTTGATGATGGTTATTAATAGTATCTTTTATCATTTCCACATCATTAAATGCCTTTGCATTCTTAGTTAAGTCTTTTATTAATAGAGTTTTTTAATTTATTTACTACCTTAAGACCTCCACATCATTGAGTCATGCCTCTATTATTTTATTTGGGTGCACCATGTGTGCAAAAATGTCATCCAAAATTGGGTTAAGCTTTATGACTCTTTCCAAAGTACTATAATAGATATCTGCTATAGTGGTGAACTATTCCAAAAGATTTTGGACCTCATTTTTTGGCATGGGGCACTCGTTATTTTTGAGAAAAATCTCAACCAATATCTCCAATTTTCCTACGGCATCCCCATCCAATGGTATGCCATCTTCTAGTTCTAGTTCTTCTTTTAAAATTGTTTTACAAAGAGTTAATACCCTTACCTTTACCTCAGTGGTCTTTTGAAGTTGTTGCTTCAAAGAGGACACTTCCTTAGTTATCACTTATATTTTAGAATACACTTTATTATACATTTCCACCACCCTACCATGTTTATTTTCAACTATGCATGCATCTAACTCTGACAAAATAGTCTGGTGCATCATTTTCATTGTAAATTTTAAAAATACAGTGCTTATCATTATTGGGGAGAGATACAATGGATAAATTTTCATGAGATTTGGTAGTCTTATGTCATCTAGGATATAAAAAATTCTATCTAGTATAACATCGAACTGAGGCTCTTCATTATACATATCCAAAAAGAAGGATAACTACCTCCTAGTTTCTTGGGTCATATCACTAGGGTGGAAATGGTTCCAAAGATATATTTTTTACTCATCTATGTAGAAGTGGTATCATTCATGATGATTAGATGGTGCTCTCTATTTTGGTTCCCCCTTAGTTAGCCCCTTTTCCTTTACTAGGTATCATTCAGGTTCTTAATGGCTTTTGATAGTCATCCCATCCATTCTAATCCCTCCAGTATTCAATTGATCAATATTCACGACCTCTTATATTGGGGATGGAGTCTTCTCTAGATCTAATTCTAAATTATGTATCTACTCTTGGGAGGGGTCCTTTTAGGGTGCTTGATGTGGCACTACCCTAGTGGTAGTCTTTGGAGAAGGTGGAGGTGATGGTGGTCATGGTGGTGAAGGTGGGGGAGTTGGATAAGGAGATGGTTGAAGTGGAGATGAGGTAGGTGAGTAGGAAAGAGTATTATGAGGTGGAGGTGATGTAGGTGAATAATGAGATGGAGATGGGGATGATGATGGTGAAGGTGAAGTATGGAGTGGTGGTGTCACTAGATGGGGTTATTGAATTGGCCTTGAGGGTTGTGTTTCCCCTATCCTCTACAACTTTTAGGGGCCTTATTTCCCACTTGTGCAAGTGGTTGGCTTGAATGGCCTCTTATTCAATGGTACCTAGGGGATACTCTCCTTGGGTTCCTCATCTTGAGGATGTAGGTTGGGGTATAACATATAAAATAATTTATGTACCTCTTTCACTAAATTTTCAATATATTTGATGTTTAAGAAGAAATAGAGATGAAAGGTAGGGATTAGAGATTAGAGAGAACCCAGATTGGTTTCACACCATATCTATATGATCTTGAGCACTCATCTTTAGCTAGGGAGGACTACCTATGAATAAGAAAGTACTACCACCAAAAAAATTTGTTTGTGTATATATATATATATATATATATATATATATATATATATATAAGTGGGCTGCTAAGCTACACACTTATTCCTAGAAGTGTCAAAATTCCTTAGGGATGAAAGTCCACTTTTAAAAAAAAGTTGGTACTGAATAACAAAAATAAAGAGAGAGTAAGAGAGAGATATTCATAACATTCTTGTAGTCTGAGTGCAATAGAGAGTGACATAGTGTAGGTAAAGTGAGTTGTTGATGTTTTTGGAGGTGGTTGAGGTAGGCTTAGGGAGGTTAGTGGAAATCCATAGTCATAAATGTTGGTTAAGCCACCAATGTCCATAAGGAGATACTATTGATGTCATTTATATGACCAACATTGGTTATGTGACCATGGTCAATAGGGGCAATAGGTCCTAGGGGGTTATAGGAGAGTTTTTTGAGTTGGGAGGTAGATGTTGGTTAGATTTATGAAGTTGAGAAGAGTTTTAAGGGAGTGTGTAAGACTCAGGTGGGTCTAGATAGAAGGTTGGTATGTTTGGAGTAGAGAAAAATAGGTGGAGTTTTACAACCCCTCCATAGGGAGAGTAGATATGTTTGTGAAATGATACATAGTATAATGTAAAGCAATTATAAAGTGAATATTCAAAAGAATTACTAAAAAATAGATATATACTTAGCTGATGAAATGGATGAACTATGGATGATGGATAGATGTATCTAGTGAGGTGTGATGAAGTAATAGGTTAACAAAAAGACAAGTGTGTACTACTAGTTCAGAAGAATCTAAGCTCTGTGTAGTACATCAATTCTTGATTTGGATTGATTTGTTCAGAGTAATTACAAGCCTAAATGTCAAAAGTTGAATGCTAAAAGCTTGTATGCAAGTAATTGAGGTTTCTTGACTTTTTTTATCCTGAACATTAGTTTGGAGTTTTACTTAAGTAATCGATATCAGTGATCTCATCAACATCAGCCATGGGTTGACCAATTTTAGTGGCATGAGAATAGGTAAAAGGGCTATTTTTAGCCTATTTTTGTTCTTTCTCATGCCAAGTGTGGTATCCATTAGGAAATGGTAGAAATGTGAGGTTAGAAGGATGTAGTTAGTTAGGAATTTATTTTTGGGGTGAGAACAAGTCATGGGTAGTTAGGATTAGGGGACTAAGTCTTGAGGTGACTCAGAGGGTAAGAATTAGTCTTAGGATGAGGTGGCTAGGTAAGGTGGCATAAGTAGTGTTTAATTAACTTAATTAAATATTTTAAATTAATTAAATGTGTGAGGATAAAAACATGGGTTAGGAAGGATAATTATTAAAACGTGGCACAAGTAGGGTTTCAACACATGGAGTTACAAATGTGTGTGATGTAATTTTGGTGTCTAAATTAGCCCCTTTTTATCTTGTAATGTGTACTGACAAGTTGCAAGACAAAAATAGGAGTTGGATGCTCTAGGTATTAGATGAGGTATCCCCCCTCAAAATAGGAACTGATGGAGGAGAAATTGGAATCAGGTAATAGTATGATAAGAAGTAAATTGGGTGAGTGGATGTTGAGTAAGAATATGGTATCACAACTGACACATATACTACTATGAGTTATATTATATAAAATCAAGAATAGGTAAAGTTGAGGATGACTCATATAGAAATAACCAAATCATAGCTTGTAAATGATAGATTATAAGGTCAAAATGATCAAATTTGTAGCTCTAATAGTCCATGTGTGCTAGGTATCTGAGGTAAGAAGTGCCCCTAATAAACATAAGAGGTTCCAAGTGATAGGACTAGCTTGGTCATGATTCAAAACACCTAATATACATGCATTTTTACAATATCCAACTATAGTGAGGTAGCATAAGTAGTCAAGACAAGCAATGTAAGGTTGGTTTAAAAGGGTCAATAATCAAGGGCATATTCATGATCGCTGGTCAAATTCATCATGGGTGGAGATTTAAGTGATCTCTAAGGTGGGTTTTCATGGTTGGGGAGATATATGTGATCTCTAGGTTGGTTGTTGTGGTCAGGGAGATATACGTGATCTCTAATTTGCCCCAAATTATGGGTAGAGTCCAAAGGGTTGTGGTTTACATTAAAAAATCTAATTTAAGAGTGTTAATGTTGGTTATGTCACCAATATTGATAGGAAATATTGCTGATGTTAGTGGCTTAGGTCAAGAATGATAACATTAGTGGGTGACCAAACTTGATAAAAAGGGGTTTGGCAGTCTACCAAAACTCATTTGCAATATTTGATTGGAGAGAAAAAGAGCTCTAAGTGCCATTGAGATGGTAGAGATAGGAGGGGACCCAATGGAAGGTGCACCACCATAAGGACTAGCTATTCTAACCTAAAACAGATAGAGAGATGAGGTAAGAGGCTCTATGAGTTAGTTTTGAATTTAAGTTTGTTAAGTTTTATTTTTAGGCTAAATTTAAAATTTGGGGAAAAAATGTGTTAAGGGGGGGGTAGGAAATGGGGGTAGTGTAGGATTAGGTTAATTTGGGAGGGATTTGGGGGTAGGTTATAGGAGAAAACTAAAAAAGTGGGAGACAGGTTGTTTGGCCCTACGGTCAAACTAGTCATCGATGTTAACGGGGTTCATCGATGTCAGCCAACATGATGTCAATGTCAGTTGGATATGCTAATGTTGACTAACACCAGGCACTAATAATAGCATATAAAATTGATGTTAGTGACCTTGATAAACCCAAAAATAGGAGAAAAGGCCAATTTTGGATCCTAAATTAAAGTAGTCAACTAGCCTAATGGTTGAGCTAGCCTCAAAAGATCCTATGTCGATTGAGTACTACCTACATAGCCCAATTGAGGGAGTTAGGCCAATGTATTTTTCTTAGTTCATAGGGAAAAAGATCTAAGGTATGGTTAAAAGTGTGTTAAGGCAAATGGTTACAAAAAGGTATGGTTAAAAGTGTGTTAAGGCAAATGGTTACAAAAAGGTATGTTGAAATAAGTTATGGGACTTAGGGCTTAAAATATAGGTTATAGGGTCAAGGTTTTTGGATATAAGCTATGGGTCCTAGATTTGTGATAGATAGCTGGGCTAGGGTGGACATATGAGAGTAGGTTAGATAGTTAGGTGGGTATATGGCCAAGCTAAGCTTAGAATATCCCATGTTGACTGAGTGCTGCCTATATAGCCTGATTGAGGGCACGAGGCCAATGTAATTCTCATAAAGAGAAGGGAAAAAAGTGGTGGTAGGTTATATTGGAAAGTATATGACTTGATTTTTGTGTGAATGGATGTATGCTAGGTAGGAGTTGATGCTACGAGATCAAATACCAATATTGTTGATACAAATAAGGAGGGATGTCACCCTAGATGAGTGAGATCACATGGTAACCATAAGGTTAGGAGGAGTGTGATGATATTTTAGAGTTGCATGGGATGTTAGTTTGATTATAACATTGATAAAGAGGTGGGATCACACCACCAACACCTTCTATTTGGATACTAGAGAGTTGATAGTGATACAAGAGGATGTGTATAGGATATTATGGTTGCCACTCTAGGGTGAGGAGCTCTTCTCATGCTCAAGAGAGGATCATGATATTCACATGGTTACATTGTTTGGAGAGCATCTTAGAGAGAAAACTTATCACTCAGTGAGCTTTTCTTATGAGCTACTGTACATTTCTAATGAGGAAAAACATCAATTGAACATCTTGATGATGATACAGATTATAGTATATGCACTACCAAATGTAGATAGTGGGAGATTTCCTATTGCATTGACAAGTGTTTTGGCACAGATGGTTGAGTAACAGATCATATTTACATGGGGACCAGCATTTATGGCATAGATATACAAAGAGATATGGGATTTGATGATGTGATGATGGTATATTTTGTGTCATGCATTTAATCCATTATTGGACATATGATCATATTGTGTTAACATGACCATTGGGGTTACCCACTATGATTACAACTAGTTTCAGGGTTGGTTTTAGATGGTGAGAGATGGTATGGCCTAGACATGAGTAGATGAAATAGTGTAAGACATTGATCATTATAAGTGCATCATAGAGGGATTGATTCTTATAGATATTATTTGGAGGCCCTACTTGACATACCTTGCATTTAGAGGATAGGTAGAGTAGCTTATTGGTTTATAGAGCACATTATGGGTTATAGGGAGATGAGATGGAGATCTAGAGATGATACCCATGGCATCGATTAGAAGATAATCTAGATTACTATAGGATGTACCTCCTACCTTTCCTTGATATAGGAGGTATGATATAGAGGCACCCCTACCCTTTCCCCAAGAGATAGATGGGCTAGATTTTGAGGAGCTACTAGTAGATCCTGGATACACAATGGTGTATCTTGCATGGTGGGTAGGTTTGCATCTCATGGGTTAGGTCAGGATACCACCATCAATTTTATAAGGAGTGATGAGAGAGAGATGCATCCCTATAGGCCTGAGATACAATGATACAGGCATAGGATAAAGTAGTACAAGCCCAAGATGCAACTCAGGCATAGGTATTAGTTTTATAGGGATAGGTGGTGACATTGTAAGGATAGGTTAGGGCATTACAAGGCCAACTCAGGGTATTACAGGGTCAAGTTACTACATTGAGAGTAGAGAGGGATAGTTTGAGAATAAAAGGTCAAGCTATTCCTCCTCCACCATAGGGACTAGTACAGGGGCCTTAGTAAGTGTAATGGGACCACCATAGATTGTATCTCTAGAGAGGTACAACACTTCCCTTGATGAGATTGCTTATTATGAGAGGGACATCAAGTGGTTCCCATAGATTCAAAGGTATTCTAAGTTTAGAGAGTGTTGGGTGAATATCTTATTGTCAAGCAACTGACAACAATATGGGTATATCAACCACAGTAAAAGGAGATTTATATGGAAAAAAGTGTGGGTTTACCACATCATAATGAGATAAATCTCTCCTCTCATCAAGGGGAGGTTCCCTATAAATTACTTATATGTTGTGTGTGTGTGTCTTTGTCTGTGTGTGTGTGTGTGTGTGTGTGTGTGTAATAAAAAAATAACACTCAAGGTAGGATAACACCATCCATCTCTCTTTTTTTAGAGATGATGTTGACAGAGCAAAAGAGAAATCCTGGTTGATGACTGAAAACATTCCTGTTCCTTCAAAAATGATGTTCAGCAAATAGCAAAAAATCTTCTCAGGTAGTAACTAAGTCTAAGAAAAACCCATGAAATCACAAAGTCTTTCATTGCTTCTCTCACTGATTTGAAGCATACATAATAGTAGAGTGAAGTGTAGCTCAAAGTATTCACCTAAAACTACAACAAATAATAAGATCACAAAGGATAAAAGTAGTTCAAATTCTTTCTGATATCCTTCAGAATGTCTTTAGATAATTTCCACACACACTTTTCTTGTTTAATCAAACAGATGAGAGAATATTAGGAAAGAGAACATAAGAATGATCTCTTAAGTAACACAAATTATTTCAACACAAAATCTAAAAATAACCTACTTCTCATTCATTTAAGAAAATATTTTACAAGTTGAGATCAAAGTCTTAGAAAGCATCTCAATTTCAATAGAGGTTTTGCTCTCAATTATCAAAAAGATATCTATTACAAAAAGAGACTCCCTCTATATATATAGGGAAAAGCTTTCAAAATTGAGAAAAGACTTAATTATTAAAACCTAGTTAAAGATGAGTCTCTATTGACTTTGGGACTTTTCCAAAATTTTACATGTATTTACATTAGATGAAAGTACATGTGCAAATGTCCCAAGTCAATTACAAAGTACATGAGAGAAATGGAGAAGAAGAAATGGAAGAACAATTCAACTTTTGTCACCATCCTTCTTTAGATGAACATTATACATGGTGATAGCTGCCTGTATCCTGATACTATCTAGCACAATAGTATTGTTGAAGATCACCTTAGCTCTAACTGTGGCATCTCTCACTATTGTGATTGATTTCACATGACTAGTTAACCTAGTTCTTAGATTATCTAGAGTTAATTGATTATCTAAAATATTATCCACAAAAGCCATTGAGAATGCTTTCTCCTCGAATTCCCTTTAAATCATACCTTTGAACTCCTAAATCATTTCCTCTACTAAAATGAATTGGTTGTCTCAAGAGGTGAGTATTCAAGGAAACTCCTTCAATTTGACCAATAGACTGGTATCACTTTCTTCACTGGCATCCTTAGAATATTTGAGGTCGTTGATTAGTTCTTTAAGTACCCAAATCTTGTATATCAATGATTCTTTAATTTCAATATGAGAATCTCTATCGACAATGATGATAATTGATATTAGTGTACATTTTTTCAAAAATTTAATCTCTATCCACTTGCTAAGATATTTATCTTTGCTTTCAATATCTTGAGAAATAATATTGATAAGATCTTCTAATTCTATTCTTACTTTTTTCATTTTACCTGTCTTCTCAGACACCTCTATGAACAAGGAAATCCCCTATGCATGCATCTTATCTAAGTAGTCTTCAAAAACTTTCCCCTTTAGATAAGTATTTTCTACTTTTTGTATTATAGAATCATCTACAGAGAAAGCCTCTGGAGTTACCACTTATGGAGCAAAAGTGAATCTCTTGATCACTATGATCAATTGTTCCACTATTGCTTTGTAATGATCTTTCATTTCTCTTTCTCTGGCAAATTTTTGGACCATAATATCCATCACGGATTACAAATCACTATTGGTACCCTCATGAGTTATTTTCCATAACTCATCTTGAGTAATGGAGTAGCTAATCATATCAAAATTTTCAAGAGTCACATCCTGTGGGGGTTTGGCTATCTCTAGAAATTTGTGCCCCTTATCCCCAATCATTTTTGAAAGGATTTTTGGCTTCTTGGGGGTCTTAGCTTTCACTGGTACTATTTTACCAAAGTCAAAGTCATCTGGAGAGATGGCTTGCCTTTTTCTTTTTGGGTGTGAAAGTTGCTAACCAAGGTGGGAGAGTAGAAGCACTTACATTAGCAACCGTCCCTATAGTTGGTGTCACTAGGGTAGCACCTACACTGTTGGTAGGAAAAATGGGTGTAGTGGGCATAGTAGGTGTAGTATCAATTAAAATCACACCTACTACTGAATGGTTAAAGGTGGAACTATCTTCAATGTTGAAAGAAGGAGATGACAGACTGGGGATGGATCTTGATAAATGAATAACATCTCCAGAAGCACCTTGAGGGTTGCCAAAAATAACTTTAGAAGGAGAGGTAGCTCTATAAGAGGGAATACTAATGGGAGAAATAGGTGAGTGGGGAGGAGAAGAATAAATTATTGTATCTAGCTGCACACCTTCTTGTGGAGATTGAACTTCCATTCCCTATTGACCCATAGGCTTGTCATCAATTTCCATCTATTATTCTGCTTGTTCTTGGGTGCTTTGTTTCTCAACCACCATATCTATTGATTATGGCTCTTTCTCGGCAACCTTTGATTTATTTGATAAAAAATTGATCCTAGGCTTATAGGGCTTAGAAGGAAAAGGAACATCACTTTTATTCTTTGTTCTATTTTCCGCTCTCCTCCTTATATCTTCTTGGAATTTGGCCTCTAATCCCATGATGAATTATTTTAAAGTGAACCCATTATTTGATAACCAATCATTGGTGTTAGCCAATATTTGTTCAAACCTCATCCTCAAAGAGGTCAACTCTTTCTAAGACCATTAGATTAGAGGAAGAGGAGAGTTAGTGACTTGTTCAGCAAGATATCTGCTATTGACTAGATCTTTGTCATCTACTAGATTTAGATGGATATCAGTGAGCCCCAAATACTCTATTTGTTTAAGAGATATTCTGTTGTAGTCCATCTTTTTGATATCTTCCATTATCCTTAAATCTATCTAGATGTCTTCGATCATGGGTTCATGAAACTGAGACTTCCTCTTAATCATGTCTTTAACACCTCTATAGTCAAAATTGGGCCTTCTTTTGAAATGCTTCATGGTGACAAGTTGCATTTAGGTCTCCATTTCCCTTGCTTTTATAGCGATCAATACCGAGTATCTAGTAATTTCAATTGGAAACCTGAAACTAGGTTTCTTAAGTTCCATCTACTTATTATGTACGATAATAATTTGTCTACATAGCTCCATCAGGATCAATTTATCTAAAGGAATTCTAGGGATCATATAGGGATAGCCTTAGAAAAATCCAACCCACAAATAGCAAAAAGTAGGGAACTATAAGAATATATAGCCGAAGTCATTCACAATAGCCTAGGCTTCATTTGACACTCTTTTTTGTTCTAATTAAGAGTCAAAGAGACACAAAAATACCATGAAGAAAGCATCATTTACCCTCCTAAAATGATGGATTGAACCCTTCAATGTCAACTAAGGGTAATATTGATAAACAGGGGTGGTTTTCCTATCTCTCTGATGTCAAACCTAGAAAGGTTCTCATTGAAGCTGCAATGTACACTAGGTATTAAGTCATATAGAACTTTGAGGTAGTAGACACCTTTGTCAATTGCTCATGTAGAGCATTGCTAATCTATTCACCCTAAAAAATGACTTGTTTTCCCTGGAGGATTATCTTGATGAAGAGATACATCCATTTGTGAAATTGAGAAGAAGATGGTAAACCTCATACTCTATTGAGAAGATTAATCAAGCCACCAACTTCTTCTATAAAGTCACTCCTTAGAAAGTTATATGGCCATCTAAACAAGTTGGCTCTGGGATTTTTAAGCCAACTATTGTTAAACACCTTCTTTACCTTCTTGGGGTCTTTATCATATTCCTTTTATGCTTCAACGAAGTCGATCTTCAACATTTCAGTAGCAAGAGGGCACATGAAAACTTTATCAATGAACTCAGGGTCCAATCAAATTACTACATTGCCACTAGTATCTGACATAGCTCTGGTATCTTTGTTGTATAATTGGGCACACTGGAGGATGAACTCTATGTGATGTGCTACCACAAGAAAAGAGGAGACTAGAAGGATATTGCTCTCAATTATCCTCTTCATTTTAGAGCTTAGATTTTTTACCTTGGTTTTCTCTATGAACTCGGCCATATCTACATGCCCGATCTCTATATCCCTAATGTCATCGACATTAGAAGTGACCAAGGTGATTGGGAAAACACTTTGATACTGGTACTTCATCATCTTTGACTTCTTTGGAGAAACTTTAGCCATTAGGATGAGCCTTTGTTGAAAGTATGTTGATGAAGAAGGATCTTGAGGAGAAACTATGATAAGAGTCATGATCACAAAATTTGGGGAAATATTGGTAATCTAGGAAAATTGCACATTGGGTGATCATGACTAGGGAAATGCACTTGAAAGGGCTGAGGCATGAGTAGGTTAGAAAGTGGAAGGAAAGTGGGTTCAAAAAATAGGAAAAAGAAAATTTCCTAGAGTTAGTAAAAATAGGGAGAAGGTATGCATGGGTGGAAAAAATTGCTGCCCTTGCATGATGAGGATTGTCTTTGTGCATAGGCCGTAAAAATTTCCACCTATGCACATTAAGGTAGAAAGAAGGATGCATCAGCAGTGAATTTCACCACCCATGCATCTTGAGATAAAGTCAGGTTGTGCATAGGTGGTAAAAATCACTTCCTGTGCACATGGTTGGTCAGGCAGATATGTATCGGTGGTGAATTTTGTCACCTATGTACATTTGATAGGTTTTGTGTAAGGGCAACAAAAATTGCTACCCTTACACAGGTTAGTTAAAGGGTCTATAAAGGTGGTGAATTTTGCTACTTTTACACATGGTTGGAATGGTAGAACTATGTTAGGATGGTGATTTTTGCTGCCCTTACATGGGATGAACAACCAATAGGTGAAGAAAGAGGAGGGTCAAGGTATGGTTAGGTCAGTTCATTGGCAGGAAACAGTTTGGTAAAGAAGACAAAAATGAGAAAAACTAGACCTAGGAGGAAAAATGACATAAAAAGAGAAGGAAAATAAAAATAAAAATAAATACCAAAACCCTACCTAATAAAAACATGAAACGACACTCGAATCTGACAAAAACATGCTTCCTCTTGTTTGCTAAATCACTCAGGCACACTAGAGGATGAGAAGCAAAGGAGAATGGATTGTAAAGAGGAAGAAATGGGATTAAATGGGGCAAAAATTGCCCCCAACCACTTAGCATGCATGGCCATAAATGTCATGCATGAAAACTAAGACCATGCAGGGGTAGTATTTTTTGGTGCCTCTACATGTGAGGTTTGAAAGGGATGCAGGGGTAGTGAAAATCATCGCTCCTACATGGAAAGCAACAAATGATGCAAGGGTGGAAAATTTCACTGCTCTTGCATGATGGATGCAAGGATAGCAAAAAATGTTACCTTTGCATGGGAAAAACAAAGCAACATGTAGTAGTGGTGAAAATCACTGCTCTTGCATGGAAACACAAGAAAACACCTAACTCTAAGAAATAAAAATTTGTCCTCTGAACGCATCAAGATAATAATGATTTTTACATTTTTTAGAAAATGCAACAAGGGAACATCATGAAATTTGAATGATGCTAGTTGAGAAAATGTGAGAACAAGAAAAACTTGCCTCGAAAGACAAACTTAGAGTGAAAAACATGAAACAAACAAGTTTCGTAGGGGTTGTTCCAAAAATGAGAAAAGCTAATTTTGGGAACAACAGAGAGTAAAAGAGATTAGTGACACGTGCCATGGCTTCTAGCTCACATAGATGTAGACAAGTGGAGACTGATGATGACACTACTTCTTCATGACCATGAGTATAGCCTCAAGGATTCTAAGCACAAAATTTTATTATAGTTATATATGTTATATACATAGTGGCCTATGAGCCAAATATGAGATGTATATTTTGAGGGAGAGACGATATTGTTATGATCTATTGATGTAAATTTATGTTTAGCATGTGTGTGTGTGTGTGTGTGTGTGTGTGTGTGTGTGTGTGTGTGTGTGTGTGAGAGAGAGAGAGAGAGAGAGAGAGAGAGAGAGAGAGAGAGAGAGAGAGAGAGAGAGAGAGAGAGAGAGAGAGAGAGAGAGAGAGAGAGAGAGTGTGAGTGTGTGTGTGTGTGATGTGTTATTTTTAGATGCATTTATTGTGATGGTGATGATGACGTGGATGTTTATGTTATGTTAATGTTATTTTAATGTTGAGCATGTTAGTTGAGTTAGACTAGTATTTCCCATATATGTGTTGGTATATGCATAGTTGATTTATTAGCTTCATCTTAGCATTTTTCCATATTTGTGATGGTGTATGATTAAAATGGATAGGTTGGTTATGTTATATTATTTTATCAGTTTTCCATATTTGTGATGGTGTATGCTTAAAATAAATGGATTTGGCTTCATAGTACTTGTATGAAGTTTTCATCTCAGTAAAGAGATCAAAATGTGATTGGGATGGGAAATAAAGAGGTAGTATGCTTGTGTAATAGAAAAGACTATAATCATAACATAAATAGGCTCAGGAATATGATCCTCTTTCATGATTTGCATCATTTGACAATTTTGTTTTGTGAGAGAAGCATCGTACTCACCTTGTGTCAAGTGAATTCAAATTCCCTTGAAAGAATATGATGGGAAAAGGGTAAAATAAGTGAGAGTGTTTGGGTAGCGTCACCTTCAAAGTGGGGATGGTATGCCCTTGATATGGGTGACCTGAGAGCTACTATAGGCAAGTTTATGACTTAAAGTTTTTTTTTGTAAGTTGATTAATGCAAGAAGCCTACAATGGGATTTTGTTTATGTTGAGGCCATATGAAGTTGATCAATATGACAAGCTTATTATTATTATTATTATTATTATTATTATTATTATTATTATTATTATTATTATTATTATTATTATTATTATTATTATTATTATTATTATTATTATTATTATTATTATTTATGTTGATAACAAAGCTTGGCCTAGCCATCCTTCAAGGGAGTGGTCTAAGCATTTATTTTTGAGTGTTAATAGTTGTCCTTCAAGGGAGTAGTCTATTAATAGTATTTAAGATAAGGTACATAGATGTCCTTCAAAGGAGTAGTCTACATTAAGAATCATGACCTGAGAGATTATAACTTGACTACATATCCCCTTTTTCATTGTTAGACATGGACAAGACTATAAAGGCTTAAGGGTTTTCCACTTTGGGGGTAAAACCACAGCACTTCATAGGTTAACTAAGTGTGTAAGAGTAAGGTTTAAGAGGAAGGGAGATGAATCTAATAGGGTTGGTCAAGGGACGAGCTAAAGTTAAACATGAGGTGAAGTGTCACTTGACTAACAAAAGAATGGTCATAGGTGCAAAGCATTTAAAGGCTCAGGTTCTAACTTTCCTTCAAGAGAAGATAAGTGATAGGTTATTAAGAGATACTTGTGAGTTATGATACAAGGTCCAAGCCAATTAAGAGAAAACTTACCTCATTTTATTTTCTCCATGTTCATGATATGTTGGTTTTCCTTTAAGATGAGATCTCAAATATTGAAATCTCACTCCTTGAGGTTTTTGTTGTAAGTGCATTTGATACGCTCTTGATAGATTTGGAGGTGGTTGAGGGCTATGAGATGGCACTCATCAAAAAACTCATGTTGAGCCAAATGTTCTTGATGAAAGTCATCATTAATAAGTATGTATTATAAAGAGATGCAAAGAGAAAGAATCTAAACCTCAAGAGGCAAAACAACCTCTATCCCATAGACCAAGGAAAAATGCATAGCACCCGTAAGGGTTTGAATGCTAGTGCGATAAGCCCATAAAGCAAAGTGAATGTGCATGTGCCAATCCTTGCTAGTATTTTTGACTAATTTCATGAGGATTTTGTTCAATGTTTAGTTAGAACCTTCTACCTATCCATTTACTTGTGGATAGTATAGTGATGAGAAGCTTAATTTTATTCCAAAGGTGTCATAAAGATTTTGGATGGTCTTATTTTTGAAAGATTTATTGTTATCTATTATAATTTTATGGGGGACACCAAAATGATAGATGATGTGATGGTTGATAAAGTCAACAATTTAGTTAGCTTTAGTAGAGATGAGAGGAATGGCCTCAACCCACTTGGTGAATTATTTAGTGGTAGTAATGATAGAATGGTGATAGAGGGATGAATGATAGTTAATCTCACCAATTAGATCCAAGCCCTATTGGGAGAAGGGCTAGAAGTCTTTGGTGACTTGTAATGCATGAATTAGAATGTGAAGGAGGTTAGCATGTTTTTGACATTTGATGAAATACTGAATGTAATCACTATAGTCTTGATGGAGTGTTGGCCAATAATACCTAAGTTGAAGGATACACTTGGAAATTATGTGACCATTAAAATGTCCACCATAAATACCATCATGGACTTCCTTAATAGTGAATGGGGTCTCAATAATAGTGAGGCATCTCAGGAGGAGACCATCAAAACATCACTTGTAGATAAGTCCCCATAGCATAGTGTAATGAGCAACATGTTTCATGAAGGCACATCTCTCATTTTTAGAGAGATCATAAGGGGTAATAGAAAAGGAAAGGTAATTCATAAGTTGATTGTACCATAAGTCATGTGGGTTGTATGTTACATTTTTGATAAAAAGGATTTAAGTTGATACATAGGAGGGCAATGTTAAGTGATGCATAATGACATACATTTTTGAGGAAGAGGGTGAACAGGGTATGCATGAAGCAAGTGAAGCCATTGTGTTAGAAAACTTGTTTATAGATAGAGGAATAGTTTTTAAGAGGTAGGATTCAAATGATCCCAATAGTGTATCTACACGATGTTTATATCACTGTAGAATTTCATTTTTGCATAGGTAAGAACCATTAACCTGATTAACCACTAGCTAAGAATAATTGGAAATGGTTATTGATTTTATACCCAAAAAAATAGACATTTGAAGCCCCAAGATCAAAACATCATATTCGGCCATATTTTTAGTACATTCAAAATCTATTTTAAATGACAACATAGGCTCACCATATAGAGGAATAAGAATGATCCCCATAGCCCCATCGTGTTGACATTTAGACCCATCAGAGAACATCATCATTTGATAAGAGATATCATTAGTAGAGAGCATTGCGATAGATTCATTAGGGAACTTGAGGTTTGAAGGTTAGTTATTAGGTAAATGGGTAGTAGCTAACTAGTCAATGATTATTTTCCCCTAGATAGAATTTTTTTGAAAAACTTTAAGTCAAATTCAGCAAAGAGCATGAGCCACCGAGCTACACATTAGTTGTGGTATGGCTTGGAATGCATGTATTTAAGGGGATCAGTATGGGTGATGATGTAGGTTATGTTATTTAAGAGGTAATGGTGGATCTTGGAGGCTGAAAAGACCAACTCGAGGTAAATATTTTTGGTATGGGTATATCAAGTTTCATAGTTAATAAGTGTGTGGCTTATGTAGTAAACTACTTGTTCTTGATGGTGATCATCTTGATGTGCAATCATAGCACCCAAATAATGGTCTGTTATAGAGATGTAAAGGTAGAAAGGCTAATTTTCCTTAGGTGGAATAAGAACTAGTGGGGAAAGGAGATACCAATTGAGTGCATCAAAGGCTTCTTGGCAATCTATATTTCAATGGAAGGAGACATCTTTTATAAGGATATGGTGAAAGGATTGGTAACAATCTAAAAAATAGGAAATGAAATAGCATATTGATTGAAGCTTACCTTGTAAGCTACACAGTTGTTTGATATTAGTAGGTGGAGGCATCTCTAGTATTGATTGAACCTTAGCAAGATTGAATTAAATACCATAGAGAGAAATGATAAAGGTTAAGAGCTTACCAAAAAGGACACCAAAGACACATTTCTTTGGGTTTAGTCTAATGTTATATTAGAGGAGATGCATGAATATGATTTTGAGAATCATCAAGTGATCTTGTTGAATTTTAGACTTTCCAAGTAAGTCATTGATGTAGTCTTCCATAATTTTTTGTAGGATATCATGGAATATGTAAGTCATGACACATTGGTAGGTGGTACTAGCATTCTTTAGACCAAAAAGAATGACCCAATTTTAGAAATTCCCCCTAGGGTAATGAAAGTTGTCTTATGTTGATCCTCAGGAGAAACCTACCATAAGTGATAACATTTCATGCCTGACTGTTAGATCAATATGTTGGTCAATACTTGCAAAGGGAAGTCATATTTTGGACAAGTGAGGTTTAGGTCATAGTAGTCAGTGCAAATGTATATTCCTTTAGTCACTTTTGTGACAAGAAAAATATTGGAAACCCATAATGGGTAGTTGATGGGTTGGATAAAGTCAACAAAAAATAGGCATTAGAGCTCCTCTTTGATAAGGAGAGCAATACAAGGATGCATTTTTCAAAGATTTTGTTTAACATGTTTAGCATCTTGATTAGTGAAAATGTTATGGGTGATGATAAAGGGGTCGATACCAGACATGTCATTATAAGACCAAGAAAAGTATTTGCTATAGTTATTAATAAATGTTTCATAATTATCTTACTCAGAGGAATCTAAAGATTGGCCAATCTTGAAGATATGGGGGTTATCATGAGAGGGCAAATTGATGTCAATGGTTGATTCATTTAACATAGCTTATGTTTTATATGGGAGCGATCATTGGATACAGGAATCATCTGCACCTATGTATATGAGAATAGTGTCATAATATTGACATTGGATAATGTTGATAGTGGGAGAGTCTTCATCAATAATTTTAGGATAAATGAGAGGAAGTGACCTTATTTCCTTACCCTGGTGATAGGTGAGAGGCCCCAAATGGATGGCATTTATTGAAAAAATAATTAAGATTTATAGTTACATCTGATTTGGTAGGTGATGGTGAGGAAGAGGGTAGAGAAGGAGAGACTATCTCTTTAATAATTGGTACATGGGAAGTTTTGGTGAGTTTAGTTAGTTTGTCATAACCCACTTCATGCCTTTTTTGGGATTTTCAATGGTTTTACTAGTGGGATATTCAATGGGCATATGAACACCTTATTCATAATGACCCAAACCACATCCTTCCTAGGCATACCTATAAAGATATGTGTGAGTAAAACTAGGCTTGCTTAGGAAAGAGAAGTCATAGGTAGATGGTTGTGGTGAAGAGGATGGATTGTTGATAGAGGGAGCTTGATTAATTCCCCCATATGTGAAACTAGTTCAAAGGTTAGGGGGGGCATAAGGGATGACCATCACAATATGAGGATCATAATTTGGGTTCATATGAAACTTTTTATACACTTTTGGAGTATGAAATATGTTGAGCATCAGCAAATGATATTCTCTGAGTGAAAAATACTTGAAATTTTCTTCCATGGGATCTTTGTCAAGAATTTGTGTCATCAGTATTTGTGTAACTAGGGTAGTGGAGCTTGTGGAAGCTCTCAAAGGATCATGATGAAAAGATGATGTCTTTAATGGAATGAGAACATCATTGGGACTATAATTCAGGTTGCATGTTTTAAATGGAGGTGCGTCAGTGGGTATAACATGCACTTTCCCATTATGCTCAAACTTGACATAGTGGTTTAAATTTAAGGGAACACATGTTATAACATGTATCCAAGGTCATCTAAGTAGTATGTTGTATTATAAATATAATTATACAACATATAAGAGCTCAATAATTATGCAAGGACCTACAAAAATATGTAAGACAATAGTGCCCACCATAGTAGTTGTGGTATCATTAAAAGAGTGGAGCACTACATCGGTTTGAGACATGTAATTATTGGGAAGAGCTAGCTTTTTTTAGGCATGGGTGGATATGATGTTAATACTAGCTCCCCCATTGATCATGACTCTTTTAACATGAGTTTTATTGATATACGTAGTAATAAAAGGGTAGAATCCTTATCTTTAGGGTGTTCAAGTGGGATTTCTCAATCATTGAAGGAAATCAAGGAGATGGAGTTAAGAGAGTTAACCAAATCTGCAATAAGTTGGGGATCATTAGTTTTACCTCAACCACTTTCAAGGCAATAATCAAATTTTGATGGTGTTGGGGTTAATTTTAGATTAACACATACAAGGACATTTTCACAAGATTTTGGTGAAGTTGTTTCACCATCAAGCTTTGAATAACTTCTAAAGATGTTTGTTTTAGGACACCTAAGATGGAAATATTAGGATTCAAAAGAGGAGTGTCTTTGGAGAAGGGATGATCCCAAGGAGTAGTAACATTTTATTTACCTTTATCCTTTTGATTTTATGATTGCATGGCCACATTAACTATGTTGATCTGAAACATAGGGTAAGGAGGAGGCAAAGGGGTTACAATAACATCTTTAGGTTTGAATTTAGGTGGAATAGTATGAGGAATTATGGATGCCAACGGTGGAATAGTATGAAGGTTAATAGGAGTATCAACAAAGAGAGTGTTGACATCAAAGTGTTATTGAATGACTGTTGTGAAAGCTTTACAACTCTCACTATCATGTCTAGGTGAAAAATGATATAGACACACTTGTGTATTATTAAACCAAGATGGCTTCGATCCAAGAGGGATATAAGGATTAATGGGAGGAAGAGTTATTATATAAAATTATAAAAAATGAAATAGGAAAAAGCTCTAAGAGCCTACGAGTGGGCTAGCACTTGTTGTGGTAATAGGAGTGGACACCTTATTTTGTTTAGGAGTCACAGGGGTGATTTTACATGGTGCCTTTTTAGGTGGTAGTGGAGTTACATGTTTTTATGACACTTTATTAGTGTTAGGTATGATGGTGTTAGATGTGAAAGGCCTACCAGATGATAGAGACAGTAGTGAAGGTAACTTAGCCTTTTAGTTTGCTTGGATTGGCATAGAGGGATGGAGTCCTAAAATTGATGGTAAAGTTGAGGGTTAAAGAGAGACAGATTAGTGAGATCTAGTAAACTTAACATTTTTCTATAATTCAAGCCATAAAACTATAACTTGTGTTTAGAGAGTTAGATCTAATTTTACCTATGGATGAATTAGATTAGAGACTAGATGTAAACCTAAAGACCTAATTTTCTTTGATGTGGTAAATGCCTGTGAGGGTGAGGGATTTGACATAGATGGATGAGATTTTAGTGATTTTGGTGAATAATAAATAACTTTGTCAAAGACTTTGGGGTAAAGGGTAGTGAGAGGGTTGGTGGTAAAAGTTGATACTCCTTGTATAGGATAAGGAGTTTTAAGTCAGTCCCAAAATACTATGTGATCTAGCTTCATGGAGTGAAGAAATTCTAGACTTTTCACTAACCATAAGAAGGGTTTAGATGAAGTTGATGTAGTCCTTAATATTTCTTATTTAGAAGGATAAGGTGATTGAGAAAGAGGGAAATTGTTTATCTCTACTACCTCAGGCCAAAGATGAGAAAGAGCCACAATAGGGTCCTCTTTGATAGAGATAGGATAAGAGGCATGGTCTTCCATGGGTGGAGGAGAGGTAGGTAAAGAGGGTTCCTCAAGGGGATAGAGCATAGGTATAATTTCTCCCTCAACATGTGGGTGAAGAATAGGTAAAGTATGATCCTCCATAGGTTAAAAAAGTGGCAAAATTGGTAGAATTGGAGTAGGCACAATAGGTCTCTTATCTAATGTAGGAGTAGATAACATTGACTCTTCTAGGTGAAAAAGTTGAGTAGATGGGGTACTACTTTCTATCGGTGGAGGAAAAGCAATCAAAGAGGGTTCCTCAAGAGGGTATAACATAGGAATGATGTTTACCTCAACATGTGGTTTTAAAATGGGTAAGGCATGGTCCTCAAGTGGTAAGAGGATATGTAACATTGGTGCAAAAGGAACTAGCAATACAAGCTCATTTGGTGGTAAAAGGAGTGGTAAAGGAGGTTCTTCCTCATGTGGGAGTGGAATGGATGAAATAGGCTCTTCTACCTAAGAAGCAAGAATGTGAAAACCAAATGCCATGGATTGTGGGGTAGGATTAGGTAAAATGGGTGCCTTGGATTATGGGAGAGGTTGAATTTGAGGTAAAAGGAAAGACCATATTAACCATATGGATATTCTGATTGCATGAGTTATTAGTTGTGGTTTAAACAATATTTTCATTGGGTGAATGGTTAGGAAAAGGCTATTTAAACACATCTATATTTTGATTAGCATGTGCATTAGGGTTAAACAAGATGAGATCACCCCTATCAATCATGTCTTGAACAATATTCTTGAATGTTTTATAGTAATTAGAATTGTGGCCTTTGACTCGATGGTAGCAATAAAAATCATCCTCGTTGTACCAAGTTGGAATAGGATGGGAGGGGTTAAAATGTATAAGAGGCTTGATTTGAGGAAGGTTTATGCCTCTTTGTTGTAATAGTTTTTCCAAAATGGAAGTATATGACTCCCCAATGGGAGTTTATTGTCTTTGTTCATACCATTATTGGAATTACTTGGTCAGATTTTGGGAAGTCAAGGAATTAGGTTGGTTTATGGTTGTGGAAGATGCTAATTTAATGACCACCACATTGGAAAAGCATTTAGACTTTTGGTTAGAAGGAGAATTTTGAGAGGAAGAGGAGTCATTCAATTTGGAATTGGCATTTTTACTATGCAACTTGACTCTGCCTTCATCTATAGCATGAATCTCAAATTTTTGTGCCATTCTAAAGTCTTCATCAAATGTGTGTAAAGTTTGTACTTAGACTATGAATGAAATGTGCTTAGTACATGCCCTCAAGAAGAGCTCAATAATCTCAAGTTTCAGTTAGGAGAAGGAGAGTTGATTGATTAAGCCTCTATATCGAGTGATAAAATCTTTGATAGACTTGTCATCATTTTGTCTAATAGAATAAATGTCTGTAATAGAAACCCTTTTATAGATGTTAATAGAGAGATGGTCTAGGAATATTTTTGTAAGTTGGGTAAATGAGAAAATGGAGTGTCAAGTTATAGAGCTATACCAATCTAGGGTAGCACCTAAAAGAGACAACAAAAGTGTAAAGTAATAACGCATCATCATGCCCTATTAAATAACAAGCATGTCTAAATGTTTGAAAATACTATTATGGGTCCTCTTTACTATAGAAATGAGTAAGTTTGGTGAGTTACCATTAGCTTGGATAAGGGTGAATCAGCACATAATGATGGCTGGGTTCATTGCATATTTGATCATAAGATAACACATTCTTTGAACTCGACAAGGATGTCTCTAGATTAGACATGTTATCCATCACCATCTTAATGAGGTCTAGAGGGGGATTAGTTTGGGAGATACCCCCTAAGTTATAAGGAACCTATTAGGAAGTAGAGGAATCATATGACATAGCTTGCTGAGGTTGTGTTGATGTAGCATAGGGATAATGAGTCATAGGCTAGAGGTGGAAAGAAAAGGGGCTTGTCCTATTCAGTTAGAGACTATGATTTGGTTGGATGTCATTATTATATGCTGGTATATTGGCATGGTTATACTATGTGAATGGTGATTCTTAACTCAAGTAATTATGGGTGTGAGAGTAGATGGAATGGTACCACCAATTTTTGAAATGGGGTGAGACTTGACTGAACTACTTATGGTTTGAAAGTAGGGAAGTCATGCTAGGATTTAAGTGGGATTAGGCCATTGATGATGGTAAACTTTGGACATTATTTTTGGCTGGGTTACTTATCAAAGTGGTGGTTTGAGTAACCATGGGTAAAATAGTGGAGATAGCTAAAACTGAAGTTTTCCCCATGAGAGAAGTTGGCATACCATATAGTGGGTCACCTAAAGAATTGTAGGTTTGGCTCATGACAAAGTAATGTTAAAGGGATACCACATTTTGATCAATAAATTTAGCAAAATATTGGTCTCCTTTAGGTATAATGAGAATTTGGTTGAGGTGAGGAGTATGCTCTATATCTAAAGTATGCTCCATGATAGAATCAACAACAAGAGGGGAAGGTGGAAGTGGTTTCCAAATTTTGTAATCAGTAAGAATTTTGGCTTGGGCTCACATCACTACCATGTAAGAAGAAGTATAAATAATCTTAATACTCTATATTAGTGATAGAATAAGGAAAACCTAAATTTGGGTGTAGGTAAGTAGGTTTTTATAGCTTGCTATTTTAGGCAAACTAAAATTACACAGTCATCGACGTCGATCACTTAACTGATGTTGGTAGTTAAAATATAATGATATCGATGAGATTAACCAATGTCGATAGGATAAAATTTGCTAACATCAGTGGAATTAACTGATGTTAGTCACTATGATATCTTAAGAGATGGAAAATCCTATGTTTTAGAAACCCAAACATAGAATCTAGGTAAAATGGAGGATACAAGAGGTCTGTGTAAGGAGAATTAACACTTAGAAAACTTGATATAATAGGTTATACAAATTGAGTATTATAAATGGTGTTGATTTTGCAAATCCATAGAAAAACATCCTTACCAACTCCAAAATATAGAAGGCAAGAAAAAATTAGAAAAATAACATACAACCACTAATTATTAACTCCTAGAGATTAATTTTAGTCTGATGTTGTCATATGCCTTAATCAGATAGTGAGAAGAGAATTTGGTTACTAAAGGTACTAGAAAGCAATCTAGAGCTAGTTGCAAGTTAGTTTTAGTGCTCAAGAGGAAATATATGTTAGATTAGGTATGTGGCTTGTTATAGGAGCTTCCTCCCCACACTTCATCGACTTAAAGCCAAGCTAGGCCACTTAGACAAAATATACCATCTGCCTAGAGTTTATACTCTGCTAGGGAATGGAGTGGGTTCTCCCCTTGGTGGTGAAATCCAAGTAGGATAACTAGGTAGAGTAAGGTGATCCATTAGGTGATGAAATCCCAATGGGCCTTATCTAAAGTGAGTTTAGATGTTTATTTTTGTGAGTGTGATATAGTTTTGTAGCATAGGTGCACTATAATTCTTTCATAATTCTTATAATTAACTAGGTGAGCTAATATGCAGTAAGCAAACAATGAAGCGATGTAAGTTTTAAACCAAAATATGAAATGCTTACATTAGAATGAAAATAATTATGAAATAAGAGAAGATAATTAAATTCACTATTCTAATGTGCATGCAAGCAATAAATAAATAAGAGATTCTTTTAACTTGTAAGAAAAATGATAAGTTGCTTTTAGAGGCAAAAGGAAGAGAAGAGTGGCAAAGAAAAAGAAAATTTAGTTTATTACCCTTAAATAGAAAATAAAATGTTGAATATTTTGCTTTGAGGGGTAAAAGAAGGAGAAAGTGCAAGGAATGAAATTTTTACTATAATGCACCTATATGAATTCTTTAAACAAGTAATGAACCGTAAGGAAAACTCTAGGGTCCCACTAGGGTTGCTAGAAATGTTTCACTAAATTTTTAATCTATTTGATGTTTAAGGAGAAACATAGATGAAAGGTAGGGATTATAGATTAGAGAGAACCTTGATTGGTTTTGCACCATATCTAGACTATGTTGAGCACTGCTCTTTGGTTGGGGAGAACTACCTATGAATAAGAAAGTACTACCAATAAAAATATTTGTTAGTAGATATATGAGTGGGCTACCAAGTTATACACTTATTCCTAGAAGTGCCCAAATTTCTTAGGGATGATAGTCCAATTTTTGAAACAAAATTAGTAATGAATAACTAAATAAAAGAGAAAGAGAGAGATATTCATACCATTCTTGAATTGTGACAGTAGAAAAGAGTGACACAATGTAGGTAATGTGAGTTGAAGTTTTTAAAGGTTTTTGAGGTAGGCTTAGGGAGGTTAGTAGAAATCCATAGTCATCAACATCATTTAGGCCATCAATGTTGATAAGGAGATATGTTTGATGTTAGTTATATGATCGATGTCACTTATGTGACCAATGTTAGTAGGGGTAGTAGGTCCTAAGGGGTTGTAGGAGATTTTTCTAATTTGGGAGGTTGATGTTGGTCAAGTTTATGAGGTTGAGAAGAGTCATAAGGGAGTGTGTAAGAATTAGGTGGATATAGATAGAAGGTTGGTATGTTTGGAGTAGATAAAAATAGGTGGTGTTTTACAACCCCTCTATAGGGAGATTCATGATGTTCATGAAATGATACATAGTACAATCTAAAGTAATTGTAAAATGACTATTTAAAGGAATTACCAAAAAATAGAGATATACTTAGCTAATGAAATAGATGAACTATGGGTGCCAAAAAGATGGCTCTGATGATGCATGATGAAGTAATAGGTGAATATAAAGACAAGTATGTGCTACCAGTTTAGAAGAATCCAAGATCTGTGTAGTATATCAATTCTTGATCTAGATTGATTTATGCAAAGTAATAGTAACTTTGATTGTAGAAAGTTGAATGCCAAAATCTTGTATGCGAGTAATTAAGTTTTCTTGATTTTTACTGACCTGAACATTAGTTTGGAGTTTGGCTTAAGTAACTGAAATTGATAATCCCATTGACATCGATCATGGGTTGACTGACATTAGTGGCATGATAATAGATAAAAGGGATAGTTTTATCTTTTTATCTTTTTTTCCCATGTCAAGTGTGGTATCTGTTACGAAATTGTAAAAATATAAGGTTATGAAGGATGTAGATGGTTAGGAATTTATTTTTTGGGTGAGAACAAGTCATGGGTAGTTAGGATTATGGGACTAAGTCTTGAGGTGACTCAAAGGGTAAGAATTAGTCTTAGGATGAGGTGTCTAGGTAAGATGGCATAAGTAGTGTTTAATCAACTTAATTAAATATTTTAAATTAATTAAATGTGTGAGGGGTAAAAGCATGGGTTAGGAATGCTAATTATTAAAAAGAGGCTCAAGGGGGGTTTGACACAAGGAGTTATGTATGTGTGTAATGTAATTTTGGTGTCTATAATACTTGTTCCCTAGCCAGGATATTATTCATCTTGATAATGGTCATGTGTGCTTCTCCCCTCTTTGGATAGGCCTTTTTGTTAAGATATAAAAGCATCTTCTAGAGGGTATGGCACTCTACATTGATTCATTCTTATTTTATGTTTATTAATTATGCATCATAGATTATTTTTATGGAATCAATGAAGTAACATGTAGAGAAGGAATATGGTAGCTTAAACCATGTTGAGAGCTCTCTTGAAGGATTCATCGAAATATTGCCAAGGAGAAGTGCTACTTCATAGTGAATTCTACTTGATCTTATATTAGGGAGGGTAGATCCTTGGGAATGAGCCATTCATTCTTGAAATCCACCTTCATTCCATCAAACTAATACTTCATCTTTAACATATACATTGGAGTGATGTGTTGAGGGTAGGTGAAAGGTTTGTAGTGCTTGGTATGGGACTTGTGAGTGGGGGGATACACCCACTTCATAAATCCTAAACTATAATTAGGGACATAAATTTCAACAAAAACTAATAATAACAATATTTCCCCTTAAATAAACTTGAACTTAGGCATTACATGCACCTTCTCTACATATTCAGCTATCTTTCAACCAATGTATAAATCCTAGTTGTATTTTACTCCCTAAAGTACTTGCTTTGCTATGTGAAGGTGGGCCATATCCACTTCCTTCCATCGGTTGGTCCCTCCAAACTTGGTGGAAATGATCCACACTATGAATCTTAGAGTGGGATCCTATAGGTTTATGATGTGCATTACACGTCCATTATTTTGGTACATAAGTGTGATGGAAATCTATTGGATTTATTTCATATACACTAAGTCATATAATACATTAACCCCTAATCATTTGAGTCATATGGCCTTGCTTACCCTCTCCATATTGATCTTCATGTCACTCCCTATGAAGTGGCTTTAATCCTCATGAATGTGCAAGATGAGGAACTAAACTACCTTAGAGGCTTTGTAAAGTATGATAGTTCAAAAAGTTTAAAAATGCCAAATTTGTCTAGTTGGTTCTTGAAGGTTAGGTCATAAACCACCTAGTTTTGTGTGTTGGTGGTCTAGACCTAATAATCATTTTGTAGCTTCACCTCATTTCCTATTTGGTAGTTGTTATAGTAAAATATGGTCATAGTTTCCACCTTAGATACCCAATTTTCTTTGTTCAAGACTAACTCAGGGTATTGCCTCTCTTCTATGTAAATGGTTTAAGGGGGAGATGGTGGAGTGGTTTGTGATGATAAGGCTTATGTTTGCTTTCATTTTTTCACCATCCTGACTTATTTCATGCTTTTTATATAAACTCTCATATGATGCACTTGCCTTAGTGTATCTTCTAGGTCTTCCAAAGGCTCCTCTCTTATAGGGAACTAGGATCCTTCACTCACCTCTATCTCTTCTAGCATGGATATAATTTTCTCAAGTCTTTTTACCTTTTTCTTTAGTTACATTACCCTCTATCTAACTCAAAGATTAACCCTTGGTCATCTCATGTTCTTAGATGAATACTTCATGGCATTTAACTTGCCTGAGCTCTCAATATTCACACTTCAACAAAGGTTGAACCTAAAACTTTCAAATTTTTACTAACCTCGACCCACTTCTTCACATGGTTATACTGAACAATCTTCCTCTTCTACTTGGAAATACTCTTCGCATCTCTATTTAGTTCTTAAACACTCTATTTCATAATGAGATTGACTTTGTCTATGATTGTTTGGTTCAATAATCACTTAAAGATTTTAGCAAGATAAAGTGTAGAATGTCTTAGATTTGGTTATTTATAGGTCCTCTAGCCAATCTACCTCATTAATTGCTTTCCTCTCCTTGTCAATTCTGGCCATAAATGTGTATCTTCTAATGGTATTCATTATTTGGACCTTGTATCAAGCCTTTAGTGTTATAGAAACATTGTCCCATAATTCCACTCACATGCTTGTTATTATGGCTACCCTTGTCACATTTATGGTCCATTTCTTCCCATGCCTTTCTTGGATGTGGGTGATAACTATCCTATTTTTTTGAAGTAGTGGAGACTAGCTATCTCACAAATGGTGAGAGTCTATGTTATTAAATCACTCACATGTTTTTAATCACTTTCACACCATGTATGACTCTTATACCTTTAAAACTTTTGCACCCACATGTTATGTCTTGTATTCATATGCATCTTACCCCACACTAAAAGGGTTCATGGTCCCCCATGAAATAACTAGACTAAACATATCAAAAAGAGTCATGTACCACAAGGAAAACATTTTTTATATTAAAACTAGTAAATCCTAATCTAATGGACTTAAGCCTTATTTAAAATAACATTAATTTAAAAAAATCACAATACAGCTAGCGCTGACTCCCATTATAGTGTCTTGAGAGGAATTGACCATTTATTTACTTTAGCTAGCATGTACTAGTAGATCAGATACTATGAATTATTAATGGTCCATTATAATGAATGTAGATATTTCCAAAGTGGCACATGAACTTAGAGTCATAGGGTAGGACTTTCATACCTAGTATGAAGATTTTATTCTTTATATGGTGATCATGCCATGCTTTCTATTTTCATTTCTTATCTTGATTCTAGTGAGTGAGAAACCAAGTCTCATCTAGTTTCATGAGTTCATCGAGCCAAGCTTTCAAAGATGCATCATCATCAAGGTTTTATATATGTGCTATTCAAAGAGATAGAACTAGGAACTTAACTAGCATGATTTCTTCCTTTTCATGTATCAGGTTAAATGGTGTATTTTTATTAAGGTGTTTGTATGTCATTTTAAATGCCTAAAGTACTATAAATACCCTATCATCCAAATCAATTATACCAATATTATAGATTTTTTTCAATGTGGTACCAAGGATATTATTAAAGGATTATACTATTCCATTAGCCTATGGGTGATATGGTGTTGTATTATGATGCACAAGCATGAATTCAACAGATAGGATTCAAATTATCTCATTCAAGAAGTGGGTTCCTCAGTCACTAGTGAAACTTAAAAGACATACAAAGTGTGTGATAATGTTTTCCCAAATGAACCATTTGGTATTTTTTGCCATATAGTCTTTGGTTGGCACTGCCTCAACCCAATGTAGTAAATAGTCTATTACGTCAATTATGTACCACAAACCTATTTTTCATTTTGTGGGTGTGATGGGCCCCATAAATTCTATAGCTCACTTTTGATATTTTTTTGAGATGATATTGGATGTAATGGCATAAAATATCTTTGATTATGTTTTCCCATGTGTTGGTAGATATCACATTACATTGCATATGCCATTGCATCTTTAAATAAAGTCAGCCACCAGAGTCCAACAAGAAACTCCTTATGCATGATAACTTCCCTAGTATAATATCCTCTAGTAATGCATTTTATGAAATTTTCATAGAACTTCAAAGTTCTCATGTTTAATTACACAATGGTGTAGTACCTCATCATGGTACATCTTGTATATATCTCCTTTTATGAGTTGATATGGTGTTGTGCAAATTGCAAGTTGTTTCTTTTCTTGTAAAATGAGGGAATTAGGTACATAACCAATATTGATGAATGCTACAATATCCTTCAATTCTTTAGGTACCCTAGTGACCTAAAAAAGTTTTACATTAGGAAGGTAATCTTATATAGCATGTGGAATTTCTCCATTTTCAATTTGGGATAGATGATCATGTCCACAATTGATTTTCATAGGTTTTTCTACTATGGAAAACTAGAATTCTTGGAAGAAAACTATCTATCAACAAATTATTCTATATAAAATGGGCTTGTCGATGAGATAATTTAAACCCTCATGGTCAGTGTAGAATACAAATGGCATGGCTAAAAGGTACTATTTGAATTTTTATAGCACATAAACCATAGACAAAGCTTTGTGTTTAGTGGTGGTATAGTTCCTTTTAGCCAATGTGAATTTCTTATTAGCAAAATAGATGAGATGGTCCAAATTTCCCTCTCCTAGGTGTGAAATTACTATGCCAACTATTGTACCATATGCATCAACATGGACATGAAATGGTTTCGTCTAATATAAAAATTATAAGATAGGAATAGTAACTAGTCTTTCCTTTAGAGTTGCAAAAGTTGATTTATGAGAATTACTACATATAAATTGTTCATTATGATTTAATAGATCTTATATGGGTTTTAAAATATTGGCATAGCCCTGAATGAACTTCCTATAGTATCCCATGTGTCCTAAGAATACATGTACCTCATGTTGGGTTTTTGGTGTTGGTAGTCATAGAATGATAGAGACCTTGGTTGGATCCATGAGGAGTCGCTATTTATAAATGATATGCCAAAGGAGCACCCCAAATGGTGTCACAATAGGCATTAATTTAGATTCTAGGAAAATTTTAATACTTGATAGTGTTCAATCATGATCCTCGCATTGTCATAGTGGTCCTTGATCAGCCCATATACCCTCCACTTATCTAAGTAGACTTGGAGAAACTTATGGATAAAATATTTAAAATCCTCCACTACTACCCATGAGAATAATATTGAGGCATTTTTCAACATGAATGGCATGAATGTGTAGGAAAAATAGCCCTACTCCATAGTAAATGTGGTCTTGGAGTGGTCTTCCTTAGCTATTTAGACTTGGTGATACCTCAAGAACCTGTCAGTAAATGATTATATCTCACAATTGACAATACCTTATATGACTTCCTCTATGAAAAGTGTTTTAAAAGTATCAATGACACAAAATGAATTCAAAACATGATAATCCATGTAGATATGAATATGCCCATCCTTCTTGATACTAATTACCATAGGACTCACCTGTTCAGATTCATCAATAGGAATAATTATTCTAGCATGGAGTATGTTATTGATCTCTTCTTTCATATGCACTCAAAGGTTAGGGTTAATCGAATATGGGTATTGATTCATGGGATGAGTGTCATCATTTGACTTTATATGCATCTTCCTAAGAAAAGGGTGAACCTCTTTCATTTCACTATAGTTCCTAAGAAACACATCTTGATACTCTTTTAGTAGCTCAAAGAGTTGAAAAAATTTATGTCTCAGTCCAATAATTACCAATGGTCACTACCTTAGGTTCCTACTCTATGCCAATGTTTATTTAAATAGTTTAAATGGGCCCATAATAAGGATTTTCCATCGGGGAATTGGTGTCCTAAATAGTTTGTGATCTTGTACTTATAAGAACATGCAAGTTGTTACTCATTAGATCGATTGGAGTGGATCCCTCTCTGTCTACTTGAAATACAAGCTTCTACTTTCCTAGGTGGATTTATTCATGGCACTCTTCACTAGATACTATTGATGGTGAAAGAATTGATTATCTAAGAGGCTCATTGAATAAACCCAAGGGTTCTTCCAATTCTTGATGAATATGACATAGGCAGTGTTCTACCAAATTCAGATCTCCAATTATTTCTTCATGTATGGTTTTAAGAGTAAGTTGTAGGTCCATCCTTGGTGAAGAGTAAGAAAGAATCAATGTCATATTTTCCTTTAATAGCTACCATAACCTTTTTTCCATATACCTCTTTTCATGTATGTACCAAGCTCATTCCTAAGTGCATAGGGTTACATAAAACGTATGGACCTAGAGGTATTATAGTAAAAATGTTTCCTTCACTCACCATATTATTTCATAGGCCTCAAGGTGAGGCTCAAGTTCTTCCATACCATTGTAACTAAGTTTTCCTCTGATGTTATTATCATGGTGGAATCTATGATGTAAATCAACTCACACTTAATCCCAATATAAAAGGAGTTTTTTATGTGTACACCACCACCTGACAGTGGTGCCATCAAAAATGTGGTCTAATGACCTCATCTGTTCATTTTTTATTTCATAGAAATATTTGAGGCACTAGACAAAATAACATACATCCATTTGTCCTTGAAACTATGGAGCTTCATCAAGTCTCTCTAATGGTGGTTTGTCTAATGGTCCTTTTACTGCTAAACCTAAGAGGCACATAAATTTGTGATGCTTAAGAAGCTAGAGTGTGATTTTCTCATATTTATTGATGGTGTTACATAATATTATAGTGAGGTCATAACCACCATGGTCCCAATAGTTGTAAGCATTACTTTTTGTATCTAAGATAGACTGGTTGTCTGTCTAATGAAAAACACCATCTAGAGTTGGATCATGTTGTTCATCATTTCAAGCAGTCATATTAAATAGATTATTGATGTCTTCATCAATGTTTATGAACTTGATATAATGAGGTCTTTGTGCTTGGTTTAAGGGTATTATCAAATTTTGATCAATATTCTCAAAGCTATTGTATCAATTTTTAAATATTAAATCTACATGATTTTCATAGCACCAGGGCCTTCCTAGTAAGGTTGGGTAGTCATCAGCCTCTGCTAACTCCAAAACCTCAATATATACTTTGAATTGAACCCCAAGTATTTCAATGATGGTGTTTTTAAGGACTATAATAGGATTCACATGAGTCTTATTTTCCATGAACAAAACATGAGGTGAAGGTTACAAGGATGGACTAGACATTTTTTTGTTAGGAATCCTTAGTGATAATGTTTACTTCAGTACTAGTATCTACTAAAATATTCTAGATTACCTATCCATTAATAACAACGTTAACTAATATTTCTCCATCATCTAAGGAATTAAAATGAGTATTTTCATGATGTCAAGCATGGTTTAAATATCCATACTCACTTTGTTGACTTATTTGAGTGTGGGCTCCACTTGGTATGTGGGCTTGACCTTTAAACTAGGTGCTAAGCTAGGGAATGATGTCTTCATCAAGCATGCATTGATATAGTTCTTGAAAACTATCCCACATTATTGAAAATTTGGTTTCCCTTTGCACTATAACATGTTGTGTGACATCCCTCTACTTAAGGTATTAAATCTTACCTTAGAGATCATGCAACAGTGCCATTGTATCTTGAAGGACATTATTTTGCTAAAGTGTATATAGGTACTTCTTAGCCTATGGTTCTTCCTATCATACCTTTTCAACTAGGTTTGGTGTCGATTGTGTCTAGCCCTTCTGTGAGTAGTAATATTTACTTGTTGTATAATAGGGATGGTTTTTGAAGTCCACCATTATGGTTTTTCTATATGAATCATGCCTACACCTTTATCATTTTAGTCCTTTTTAATGGCTTCATATAGATCTGGGCACTCTTCTAGCTGATGGTCTTTTTTATAGTAAGCATAGGTTGGGTATTCTAGGCAATCCCTCTGATAGTGGTTTATAGAACCACACTTATAGAAAGTCCTTATTTGAAACATACCACCTCATCCTAATCCTCTTCCATGCCCATGACAGCCACCATTTTTTTGGGAAGTAGTGACTGAGGCTTGCCACATGTCACATGCTCGAGCAACATGAATATCACTAATTAGATAGTAATCATTTATTTCATGATTATACACATCGCAAATTTTAAAATATGTAGATACTTTAGTGCTCATGGCCTATTTAAAAATTTGATAGGAATGAACATCATGGTCATCATGATAAATCTCATAAGTTTGCTTTAGGACTGCATGGATGTTTTTATGTAGGAAGTTGTTTCTTGTGTGTCCTTTAGTTTCACAATCGATACACCAAACACCATTACATGTCTCGTGTGTATTATTTTCCATCAATTTTTCAAGATGAGAAGCCATGGATGTTATTTGTGCCTTCATAAATGGACTAATCCCAGTATCCATACTTCCAACTACTTTAGCATGTAAGGCAGCCTCTAGAGCCTCACACTATTGGTAGAATTTCTCTAGGACAAGGTCCATCAAAAATTTAACAATAATCCTCCTATGAACCATTGTGCATGTTGAGCAAGATTGATTTTAAAGGATAGATTATAAATTAAGGTCTTGAACTAGGCATCATATTCTCATAGACTCTCTATAAGTCCCTATTTAATGTATTTTAGCACCATCATACTCTATAGCTCAAACTTAAGAATATCAAATTCCTATAGAAATGTTGCTTTGAGCTAGTCATAATTGACTACTACTTGTTGAGGGTCAAATTTGTGGTATCATTTGTGTGCACATTCTAATAGGGTGGTTGTGAATTGTGTTACCTTTTGCTTAAAGGATGTGATGCCACATGCACTCCAAATTAGTTCACACTTATGAACATGCTTGACTACAATTTCCACCCCTTGATAATTAGGTATGTGAAATGTCATTTCATAATAAACCATAGGTGGTTGAATAAATTATTTTTGACAAGATTTAGCTCCTATTCCTAGAGGGGGTCTACTTCCTATATTACCTCCTCCTAATCCTCCTCTAATGCCTATAGTAATAGTACACATGGGAAAAGGCATGGTAGAGGATTTAATTCTTATATTAGTGCCTGTATTATGGCCTTGAGGGCTAGATCCTCAAAGCATTCACAACTGTGCCATGGACTTCTCTCGAAAAGAGAAAGATTTAGATTATAAATTATTATCTAATGGCCTATTCTTAGTTTCCCTTATCCATTTAGTTTCTAAATATATACTATTTATATCTTAGTTCCTTATATGTACTCTATCTGACTCAAAGGTATGAGCATGCACTATGGTGGGAGATCCTGGTTGACTCATAGTGGGTTCATCTTTAGTGATCCAACCTATTTCTCCATAAGATAATAGTGGCAAAGGTTATGGCCCATAAGTTATGGATTCATCATGCATGTCTGACTCCTTATGGATCTTCATAACACTCCTTAAGTGATCCCAATCTCTTCCCATGTAACTAACTCTCATGATCCTCTACCAGGCTTCATCATACTACCATTTTTGTAACACTTACTATCTTGTTACCATGTTGAACCCAAAATCCTGAACCAACCTATAGTCTCTCCTCTAAATGTGCATCTCATACACATGATAGTTTATCCTTCCATGGGTAGTGTTTCTAACACAATATCAATAATTATATTTTTAATCTCACAAGGAAATGACAAAAGATATCATCCCCTTAGTTCTAATATAAAATTGATTTTCTCTTCCTTAGGACATGAATATGTGGCCATGGCATATTCTAAGATGTAACTATTCTAAACACCCTTCTATCAGTGATCAACCATACATGTCTAAGAAAATTTTAGGCATTCTAAACTCATTTACCATTATGGTGTATGTGATTTTTTTATCCAAGGTTCCAGGATCATCTTTGAGCATATGCCATGGTTCTTCTATGCCATGCAGATACTTGTATAAAAGTAGATAATGGTCCCTCCATGCCAAGCACCAAAATTATAACAAAACATGGTCAAAATTTAGGGGACAATGATTTTCAAAATTAAATCCATAGTTTCACACATATTTATGCATAATTTATCCAAAAGTTGAACATAGTTCAAACTTACTTTTATAGCAATATGTAGTGCCTTATCACACTACTCCAAAAACCAACTACATTTTTTATATTAATTAACATTAATAATGTAAATAAACCATACTCAACAACACATCTCTAAAATTTTATCTAAATTAACAATAATTTATTTACTTCCATAATTAATCTTATTGGATTAATATATATAAGTTACTGAGCTAACTCAATTTATCTCATATACATGCTAAGTTATGATCTTGGAACCAAGGGATTATGATCCCACTTGAGATGAATTATCCTAAGCTATTACCATGATTTAATTACTACATAACCTCATTTAACCTTAACCCTTAGATAATACTTTCAATTTGATCATAAAATATTCTTACAATCATAATCTATGATTATAGTACATTAATGTCTCAGACTACCTTTTCATATATAAATGAGTGATTGAAATCTATATATAAATTAATATTACCCTAATATATATATATATATATAATTATTCATGATTTATTTTTACATGATCACCATGTACTTTATACTTATCAACCACAATCTAAACTTCCATTGGCTTATAGATTTCAATTTGTAATAATGGTACCATATTTCATCACTTCTAACATCTATTAAATTTTTAAATGTTTAGGCAATCTAATATTTTTTGAATTTATTTCACTATGGTGACCATTTCCCACATATATGAATTATATTTACCTTTTAATCTATTTCACCTAAATATGGCTACTTTGTTTTTTCCATTTTATGAGATCTAAATGGACCTCGTATCTATCATAGATCCTTGTGTGGACACACACTCTCACATTCACTTTATCTCACTAGATATATTTCATTTTAATTATTACAAAATCATATTATCATTTTAATTATGAAATTATTTGGTTACATGATCTCTCTAACTACCCTCAAAATATTTAGACATATTCCATAATGTAAAACTAAGGGGTTAAACATCCATCTTATTGCTCAATCCATCAAAATCAATTTAGAGTCATCAAATCCTCTCTGCTTACTACCAAAAACTACCATTAATGTTATTCCTTATTCTAAAGATAGATGATGACCCTTTCTTATAAAAACTACCCAAAAAAGTACTGTTCTCAATTATTTATTTTCATCCCCATTTTATAAAAAGATTCATCTCCCCCTTCTAAACGACATTCTCAATCTTTCAATAAAAAATTTAAAATTAATTTTTCCCCATACTTTCTCACTCAATATTTTCCTCTATTTATGGTATGATGTTCTTGTCATTTAACTACTTTTAGATATCAAAGATGTTTGTGTTCCATCATGTTAGTTTAAGGATTAAAACGTAGGTGACCACACTTAATGTTTCTCCACCCACTCATGGACTTGAATTATCTTTTTTAACTTCCCAAGCATATTTTCATTAAATATGTTCCTCATGGAATTTTATTTCCTCTTTTATTACTCCTTATCCTTTTTATGATTTAAATGGATATCATTTTTATTTTTCCATATAAAATTTTAGGTTGTCACTTTCCCTTTTATCCCATTCATATCTTCATAGATACTACATGTGCATCTCTTTATTTTATTCTCTATTATATTATCATGTGCTCAAATTAAAGAACATCCTATAATAAAACATAATGTGTCTATTTGTATTTTTTCTAATCAAAGATCCAAAGTGTCTAAGAGTTTTAAGTATTGTGTTTTTCACTTATAAGTAAGGTTGATATTATCTTTGATCTCATTTAGAGTCTATCCTCTATGGTTATCTTTTATTGGAGTTTTTATTATACTATGTCAATTTAAATGATAATTTTATGGATTTAGTGTAAATTATTATCAACTAATCTCACCATCAATATATAAACAAAATCACAGTTCAGTCAAAATCCCCTATTTCATACACATGCATGAAACTCATTACAATATCTTTATGATTAGAATAAATATAAATAAAATCATATTAAATAAATATGTTTTATCCTTTTTGGAAATAATGGTAAGGAGGATACCATAATCAACTAATAAATAAACCATTCTAAAAGAAGACCAATTAAATAATTCAGATTCATAATATACTATGATACAATGTAAAATTATGGAAAATATGATAAATATAGAAAGTGCAATGTCAAATAATAATTTGATTGTTTAAACGTGAATAAATAATTATAATTATCTTATTGATTTATTTGTAACCATATCTTAGATGTGTAAATCCATAAACCATCAATATGATGCCCATATATGACTTGTAGATTTAAGAATTCATCTCTTTATTATCTCAGACACTACAATGTAATAGCCTCAATAGTAATGTCAATTATATCCAAAAATTGATGCTTATTTTATGTATGGAATATAGGTTCTTTTTGTAAATTCTACATATGTCTATTAGGTTTTATTTCCCCTTACATATTTTATGTTCACTTTGCGCACATAGGTTTTGTTAATCAATTTGTGTAGCTCAAATCCCTCAGTCCTCTAACCTAGACATGATACTTTATAAAATAGTGGTTAATGGGATTAATTAAAGTTAAGTTGAACTCAAATATTCCTCTACCAATGGGTATTACTTACATAACCAATATTTTGAGTAGGTTCTCATATCAATATATTTCTTCCCCTTATATTAAATTATGTTGATTTATTGATATAAAAATGAATTAAGTGCTAGGCTTGTGTGAAAGTTAATATCTCAACCCTAATGCAATTTTCTCATCTATCTTTACTGTACAATGTATTATTTTCATCATAATTATAAATTAATGTAGAATGTTTTCTTATCAACTAAATATTTTTATAAATGGTCATTTTGTAGTTTAGTAAGATGAATGCATTAATTATGTTTTAATCATGTTTAAAAACCTTCCATTTGATAAGAAACATCTTCCATTCAAATCACCATTAAGGCATTCAAAATATTTGAAAAAAAAACTCCACATGATATGGGTTTGTGTCTTTTGAGTTTTAAATAATAATCCTTAATTTTCTAAAAGAAAAAATAATATGTTTCAAGAATGACTTGTTATAAAAATATATAGGACGATAGTTTAATTTATTTATTAGAACACTGACATAATTTTCAACATGGAAACAATTTTATGTTCTATATGATATTTTATCATAAATATTATAAGAATTCAAAAACATGCCATGGTTGTATGATTTTAAAAAACTTAAATGATTTTTTTTTGCATTGTAGGTTGATGACTTGGTTGAGTTTATATAGTTTTCATTTCAAAGACTAACATTAATATTTTATTACAATGAAGTGTTTCTAGTTTGCTTAGATCTATATAAGGAAACTTAATTTATTTGTGCTTAGATCATGTGAATGAAATTGGCATAGGATAATCCCAAGTGAATTGGAAATAATGCATCACCCAAAAAGAGAGCTAGACAGTCAGGGGATAAAACAAACTTTTTCTGTGTGTGGTTATATGGTGAAGTAGTTTTGAAGTATTTTAGGACTCTAAAAGAGTCCAATCATTCAAAATGAAGATAGCTTGGAGTTATGTTTAATTGAGAATATTAAAAAGTTTTAAAGTTTTTCATAAGGTATGGATCACATGTGAGGTTTAGTGACCATGCCTAGAAGACAGGATCTGCCAAGAAACAAATAACAAGGTGAAAACTATATATTTTCATGAAAACACATAAAGACCATAGAATTTCTAAGATGCAATAGTTCAACCCCACATGAGGTTTGTGTTTAGATAATTTTTTATACCAAAATAATTATGGACAACTAAAATTAATTTTTTAATCACATGTATGATGCACAAAACTACAACTTACAAATAGAGCATACAAATTTGGTGATGCAAGACTAGATAAGAAGGGATATGTATAAGTTCTCAAAGAATCAATTATCTTACAAAAAATCTCTAAGACATTTAGTGCACAATATTTGGATGTGTGGAGGAATAAATGCACATAAAATTTGACAAAAAACTTGAGGAAGCAAAAGAAACTAGAATAAATAGTTAGACATATGTACCTGCACTTAGGTTTTTACATATGATAATTTAATTGTGTGAATGACAAAATAGTAATAGAACAAGCCAAAAACATCTAAGGCAAAATTTTATGATAAGAATCAGATTTGAGCATCTCAAGTCTATAAATGGTTATACTACCTCTAGGATAGGCTTACAAATTTTCATAGATATTTCATGTTTTTGAATATCCTAATTTATTTTATATATCTATTTATGCATGTAAAACATGACATTGACTATAATGGAAAGGATATAAAAGGTAAAATAAGGTCTAAAAGAAAGAGGTTTCTAGGTTGTTCAGTTAGTTGGTACATAGATATAAGTGTCATCCTTTGGGAATATTATGCCTAACTATAAAATGATAGATGAGTGAGCCACAAGAGAAGGATCATAGCCTTGAATTCATGGTAATATAAGGACACCACTAGTTGAGTGATAGATCTACATCAAAAAATTAGAATGAATCAAATTGAGAGCTCCTTTTTAGAGTTAATAATCTAATAATATATTATAAACTCAATTTTTTAATTAAAATAATATGTTTTTAATCCATTATGAAAATTTTCAAGGTTATGATGTATAATTCATCTCTTCGCTAAGGTCCTTGACTAAAACTACATCAGGTTGGTATCAAATCATTTCAATTTTAAAGAGGGATTAGTAAATGAAAGTAATTTAATAGATCATGGAGCATGAGGCATGTAATGAAGTACTTTTCTCCACTGAATAATACCAAATCAATTGCATATATTATTATTATTATTAATATAAAAGTGTAATGTGAAAATTTTCTAGGTATGAATAACCTACAACATGACGAAGATAAGAAGGTAAATGGCTAAAGACAAGGTGAAATGGACATGAAATATATAGAAAGCATTGATATATCCTCAATAGATAAGCAATTAGTGTTCAAAAAAGTCTAAGCATCTTTTAATTAGAGTGTTGGGTAGAAGGTGACAATTTTATTCTCCATCGAGTGCAAATGGATACAAAATAAGAAGCAAAGAAGATGGCTCAACATAAGGCCAATGTTTGATGAGACCCAAGGATGTAGATATAGATGATGTTAAAGGAGATAGAATACAAATTAAAACACTAAAGATAGGATAAAATAGGAAGAGGAAAGAGTTACTTTATGGAATAACCCCATAAATAAGTGGGAGGAGACATGAAAGAGAGATCAACCCATAGATGTTCCAATGTGCACAAAGAGTCAACATAAAGTTTAAGTTTCAATGTTGTTAAGAGGATAATACCCAGAGGATTTGATGGAGTGGATATTGGATTTTGAGCTCTCTTTCATGATAAAGTAAGTAGATTACTCCATGATGATGCAATATACATAGAGAAGGTTGTGTGAGAATGTAACAAAGAGTTAGAGATATTTCCAAAAAATAATTAGAAGGAAAGATAATAATAA
>JARHVA010001883.1:2770000-2772500 GCA_037957365.1 Torreya grandis | reverse complement strand
TAACCTAAAATTTATTAATTAAAATCATAAATTTTATATATGTTGTTAAAGTCTGTGATTTATGTTGTGTGGTTTAAGGCATCCCTACATTATAATCCCTGACCACAACTACATCAAAAATGGTTTTATTATTGAAGAACGAAGACTAAATTTTTAATTTCATGATTGAAAATATTTAATTTTGTTACTAAGTTTAACAAGAGATAGTTGAATTTAGTAAGTGTCTAATTGATTTGGTTTATCTCCTACAAAACCTTGATATTAAGTTTTAGTATTTTCAAAGGTTTTCTTGGTATTTTTATAAAATTTATAAATATTCAAGTATGCACAAATCCAATTTAATTGGGTTTTAGTTTGAGTAAAATAATTAATCTATTTGAAATATTATTTATACATAAAAAAATTAATTACTTATGTAACTTGTGATTTATAAAAAATATGAATGTTGATGTATAAAAGATATTTTTGTGGATTTATTCATAAAGTTTAAATATTTATTTTAAATGAGTGTGATTGTTTCAAAGGCAAAGGTATATTATGCCATACTGAATAGATAATAAATGGTTTTAAGGTTTGGTAAAATTATTTGATAAGTCTTTCTTCAAAAATTATAAGTTATTTCCTCGGATATATTTTGTCGTTTCATTTTCATTGTTTTGTTCTTGTTGAAGATCAAATGGTTTGTGATATTGATATGCTCGAAAGAAGAAAAAAACACCTTGGCTTTAATAGAGTTTTGTGAATCCATTTCAGTTTAAGTCTTAGTAAAGGAAATTATATATAGTGAAGGTTTCATGAATATTCAATTCAAACAGAGAAATTTGGGGTTTCCTCTACATGTAGTATTACATAATAAACTTATTTTTTTATAAGCATGATTTATTCTATTTTTGAAAATTGATTAGTTTTTTTAATTAGTGATTGTTGGGTTTATTTTGATATATTTTAATCATATATAATTAAGAATTATAAAGCATGTGAAGTGTTTTTGTGTTAATATGTGTAGTCGTGTATTTGATTTAGTAATGGTAGCATAGTGGTATAATATAATGAATGCTTAATGTATATGATAAATTATATTTTATGTGATGTATGAAAATAATTGACTGAATAAAGTTAATATTCATGATAATTTCAAATTATTATTTTTATTCAGTTATACATCATTTTAAATTTGTCTTTTTTCAATTTTAACAAGATGTCAAGCTGAATCAGAGGATCACATAGTTCTATGGAAATCATGCTAAGGGTGGGAAACCAATAAGAAGAAAATTCACTACCTATACTAAGGTAATCCTTAATTTTGATGCCAATAATCAATTTTTATAATATGTTTTAAATATTTGACCTTGTAATTATTCCATACTTTTGATGCCTTTACTTGGTGAACCTCTCAATGGAGAAATTGAAAACCTCTCCCTTTCATGCTTAGTTTTCCAATATTTTATTCTCACCAAATTCTTGATGTTACCAATGAAATTGATGTACCTAATACCCAATTACCTTAAAATTATTCAATACCCTTATTATAATACCCTATTTACACTCCACCTTAAAATTATGCCTCATATAGCCATAAACATGCTAGAATCCCTTTAATCCCAAGTGTGATAACACATATGATGAAAAATAATTAGATAGAAGTTAATGATGATTCAAGTGGATTAGTGATGGTTGAGATACCTATGACCCGAATGGATTATATTAAGTATAGTATTGATCAAGGAGTTTCATGTGTTGATTTGATATCATCAGATGAGGGAGAAGATAATTAATTAAGTTTGTTTATGTGAATTTCAATTAATTTTAATCATAGATTAGGATATTTGTAGAATTTATTATGGTTTCAAATAATTTCAATTTGTACCTTCAGTGATATTTCAATTTGTTCATTTTAGTAACTTTTATTTTAGTTTGATTTTGAGCATGGTTTCTGACATTTTTATATTTGAACACTTATGGTTGATATTATAGATTGTCATTTTGTTTTTCTATATTTTTAATTTTGATTTGATGAATGATTTACTTCATTATTTATTTTTGTAAAGATAAAATGGATATCATTTGTGTTGGGGAATGTAAATTTTGCATAAATCTAGAAATTTGGTGATTGGATATAGTGAGAAACTAAAAATTAAAGACAATATTTAATGAAATTTAATTTAAATTTAGTTCAAAAAAGGAATATTTTGGTACAATATTATGTAAAATATTTAATTTATATTTATTTAATCTTGTGTGTTTATTTTAATTTTGTGATAAATTACATTAAATGGTTAACAAAGCATTAATATATGTGTTTTGTGGGGCCCCATCAAAGATTATATGTGTTATTAATTTAATTATGAATAATTTGTACTCAAATATTTTATTTATACCACTTTTTAAAATTTAATTATTATGTAAAAGGCCTAAAGACTTAATATAAAGTCAAAACGTCAATTATTTTAAAATAAAGTAATATCTAAATTTATTTAAGTTAATCTTAATTAATAAAGTT